>JAQQAE010001623.1:0-24751 GCA_029823295.1 Pseudamia nigra
TGCTATATAAGTGCATTTACCATTTACCATTCATACGCTGTAAAAAAAATACATGAAAATTGCACAAAAAAAAAATCTCCGAAGCAGCGAAGCTGCAAAAGGTGAACCGCATTATAGCGAGGGTTCACTGTACTGTAATGACCACACAGCCAAAGTCTGCCAAAGTCTGTGTTCCAGACCTTCTGGTTTTGAACCATGGGATCAAACTTCAGAAAACTGTATTACAGTCAGTGGTGAACAGCAGATCATTTTCTGATGCCACCAATTACACATATGACGCTTGTCGAAAAAAAGAAGTAGTTTATTGTAAAGATGTAAGACTAAAAATATATCAATATCAAGATTACGAACAAGGAGCCATATACGGTATGTCACCATAACACAATCTGTTCAGAGCTGCTGAAGAGTCTCTCAAGCTGAACATGAACAAAGCTGCAATGATTTTCATGTCTCACTACTTTTGTAATTTGTTAGGTAGTGGCCCTTTGGTGTTGATGATGTGTGTCACATGAAACAGGAAAGTTCATCAAGCAGAACTAACTGCATCAAACTGTGACTCTTAACTTGTAAAGTTGTTTTTAATTTGACCAACTTCATCTTGTCCCATAGGTCCCATAATCCCGAAGAGAGGGAAAGGAAGTAGTAGGGGCTTAGCCTCTTGATACTGGCAGCGGAAAAGCAACACAGTGGGCTAAACCAAGCCCAGTCAAATCAAACTAAATCAAGCTGAAATAACACTAAAAGTTGTAGAGTTATTAGAAATGTTAGAATTATTATTATATTGCCCTCTAGCAAATACCTGATCAGTTATTTGCATTGTTTACAATGATGTTTAGATTGTTGTATTATTTTATGATAAAAACAAGCAATTTAATACAACTATAATTATCAGAAAAGAAAACACTTGATCTCCACAATTTTACTTTGTTAGGTTTATAGCTTGAAACTGAAATAAGACTTAAACAACTTTATTAGCCATAATCAATTCTACTTTGTGATTGATATACTGTATAATCAATTTTAGTGTTCACAAATGGGCAAGGAGACAAGTCAGGTTGACATATACCGGTATTCACATTTTTATTTAGATCTGAATTTAAGTTTCCTTTATAATTTAACATCCCCCACCTTCAAAAGGACAAAGCAATGACCTCAAACAGATGCAGGGGTGTGTTACAAAAAGAGGAAGAGAGGACTGTGTTTAGAAGGACATGGCTAAATATATCCTCAACTCCCATTTTGTGTGTGGCACTAGTTTTTCTCTCCTGAGGTCCCAGTTGAACACAACCAAATAGACAGCTGGCAGTCAGTTACGTTCTCACACTTCACACTGTGAACATGGTCCCTCAGCACCTAGCAATGTCAAATGCACCATTCAGACAACCCTAAATATTTAATCAGGACATGTAGAAGGCAATCTTCTACATCCACTAGCATTAAACATTTAATACCCGACTGACATAATATCCAGTCTGCAGAGAGTTAGTCAAAGCACACATGCAATGAAGAGCTGCTGACACTTGTTCTTTCCTCGTTAAATTATACAAAGAAAAAAATTTCAGAAGACAATACTCAGTCATGCATAGGTCAGAGTCAAGGATCAGACACCCACAACACACATTCACACACACTGGCAAAGGTAAACATCTATACAAACGTTTATCATTGGTGAGGGGTGAAGCAGGGAGGAGGCTTGTGAATCCCATCAGTCATGGCTTTAGAGTAAGGTTAAAAGCAAAACAGGTCAGCTGCTGTCAGTGAGAACAAACCAACCAAGGACAGCGAGGCAGTGCTCATGTTAGAAACTGCAAAGACCCAACATCACATATTTACAAAAGGACTGAGTTTTTTGTGGTAGTACACACCAAAATGAATTTGTTCTGTTAGTGGATACACTGACACGGGTGAATTTAATGAATATGGCTGAGAATCACAGAATAACTATAATGTTATCAGATCTGCAAAGCGTACTTGATAATCTTCTATGAAACACCTCAATGAGACACAACACTAAGAAGAAAACATACCCCTAAAAAGGCAACTACATTTTATATGCTTCACAGTTTTTGGTACCTGAGATGAAAAAGTCTTACTCACACACAAGACCTCCGTGATGCCTCCATGTTCAAAAAGACTGATCAAAATCAATGTTGATACTGACCTCAAGCACTAAATAGCTTATGCCTATTGAACAAATAAATTAAATTAATTACGTCAAACATATTAAAGTATATTGGAAGAAAACTGCACATGAATACCCAACCAATTAATGGAAATATTATTACTATATCGGTTTTCATGAATTGTTATTATCAAGTCACCAGTTTGTGTTTTGGCCATTGTCATGTTGACTTTTTGAGTCTGGAAGTGACTGTATTTGAAAAAAAAGGACAGAGCTGCAGCAGTGTGAAGGTTAGAGTCATCTGTAAGGGGTGATGGGTGAGCTAATACTAAACACTAGGTTCCTAACTCTAACTAAAGAATACAGTCAAAAACATAAAAAAGCCCAACATGAAACATTGATATTATCAGGAGCAATTTTAAAAAAAAAAAGATCAAAACACTTAAAATGTACAATTAAAATCAGTGAGTCCAGACTGTCACACATTAAAAAATGCAGCACTAAAACACCCAGGAAAATCTATTTTCACAAATTCTGTGGGGTTTAATGAAGTGCTCAAATGGCACTAGTAAGTGTGCTTCCACCCACCTGTTTTATTCACATTTTTAATTTGCACATGAAAATTCCTGAAAGAAATTAATGAAATTCCAAAAAACTTGAAACAAAACACGGAAGGGCAGTAGTAGTCAGCATATTAGTCACCTGGATTAGTAAAATAGCAATGAAACATCAACATGTATGAGGAGCTGCTGAAAGAATTTTTAGACAAAAGCTTCGACAGCCTGTGGAAGAATTTAAAACAACATTATACGTTCCAGACCAGTGGTTCACTTCATGCTGGCTCTGGGGGGAAACTGCTGCAGCTGTGGAGCACATGGATCTTATATCAGCTCCTCAATTCAAACTTCAGGGAAGATATGTTATTGTATTAAATGTTACATATGATCTGCAAACTATTAAACTATGTTGATGATGCATTTTTCTTAGTCAAATTTGGATGAAACCCCAGATACTGTATCAATATGTTGTCCTGCTGAAAGGAATAGAACTGTAGAGACATGTGAATATATAAAGTGCACAAATTCTCTTCTTAGAACCATACTTTACGTTACTACTATATAAGTATTATATTATAAGTATAAAGGTGAAATTGTGTGAGGTCCGGGTTAACAATGGTCTTGTGCAAACACAAATAAGTATGTGTATAGACTATACATACAAACGATACAGATGGAGATACTGGAGGTGACCCAATGCAGTGACAGGGTGCAACGTGACTTGATTGAAAATGCTGAGGTAAGAATGATAAAGTACCACCTAAATCCACCCACATCCTGTGACCCGACAATGAGTCAAACACCAATGACAGCCACATAAACCATAAATAATCCTGTCTGAAGTCAGATTGGAGCAGCCCTGCCTCTGCTCAAGTCTGACTAAATATAAGACCAGAAACGGAAAACTTCACTTTCAGCAGAACCGACACAAAGCAAAAACTCGATACAACCACTAACACGTTGCTAAAAGCAGTTAAATCTATAACTTTGATTCTGTTGTCTATGTTCATGCTCTATTTAGCCACACACAAAATAGAGGCAAATAAATAGCACACAGTGAATTCGAGCTCTTCTTTGTGATGATTCATGTAATCAAACAAATACATGAACACATGATGTGAGGTTAACAGAGCAGGTGTTTCTCTCTGCTCTCTTGGCTCCAAAGCCAATATTCTTTGCTAATTTGAATAAAAAAATCTGCAAACATTTGCTGGACCATTCAGGCTAATGTTCAATCTGCTGCTCTTTGACACGGTGCCACCATGCATCTCATTTCCATTCCCGAAGCTTTACCACAAACCTGCCAACACTTTAGTGTCATGTGGTGGGGCTAGAGAGGGGAAAGGAAATTGGGCATGAAAGAGAAAGAAGTAGGGAGAAAATGGTGAGTTTTTATTTGGGCAGCGCTGGATATTCAGTTTGACAAATAATCTGACTGACAGGCATTTTTACATAAGATATGAGTTTTGTTACTGCTCTAAAAAAACAAGCACTAAAAGCATTGATGTGACAGAGGAAATGCTAGAAAATACATGAAACTGCAGGGAGCATGCAGGTGCTTGGGTAAACACTCACTGCAGGTAATGACAACTGCAAGACAACACACATACATTATGCATCGACCAATGATCCAACATGGCTATTTATGAGATCAGAGATTCTACATTTTTACAGCATCATTAGTATTTATTTTCATCAGATATCCAGTAAAATAAATTCATTTATAAATGCCCTACATTTAGTCTAATGCAGCTGCTATCTCTGTCTGTGTAAAAACTGACAATAAATTTCAGTAATATTAAATTGAACTTTATTTGATATGACAGTTGGCTGAAAGGCATCTCACTAAAGTTTTGTGTTAGAGTTATTTTAAAATACATCCATCTCAACATTTTACATATGCAAACTTTCCACTTCCTTGCATACAAAAAGTGAAACAGAAAGGGAAACTGACAACAGAAGAAACTCTTAAGAAAATAATACAATTGGGGAAAGAGGATGGAGGCAGAAAAACATGTTCCCATGATGATATACCACTCTCTTTTATGCAAAGCAAGAGTTTCCACTCAATTTCCTCCTCTTATTTCAGCACTGTCCTGCAGATAATATCTCTCTCTGTCTCTTTCGGTTCCAAAGGCATGATGAGGGTTGCATAAAATTAGCTGCTTGATAGAGGGAACATGTCCAGGGGCAACACAGAGGACCTTGTTTCCGAAGAGTCTTGGCACATTCGGCTCAACCCCCCTATATCCCCAAGTAACAACACAAGATCAGATAGAGAAGGGAGAGGCTTGTTTAAAATAGCACCCCACAGACATGCTTCTGAAGATCTGAACTACCAGCAAAAAAAAAAAAAAAAAACAGAGCATAAAATCATGAACTCAGCACTGATATTTTCAACATGCTCGGTCCGTGTTGCTGACTTTTACAACCCCAGCTGAATTACAGATTAAGTATGTGTTGCAAATGTATGCAGTTTATTGTAGCCAAAAGAAAACAGAAGTCCTTGTCAAAAAACCACAGAGGTGAATCTGTCATCTCGTACCCTTCATGCACTGAAAATAGACAGGTCGGAGCTTTAAATGCTTCATCTACTCTCTGGTATCCCAGTCCAATTACAACTCGTCCCACCAAGCCCTTTCTTTCCACACTCTCACGGGCTGTCAGATTCTGATATGGAGGACGACGCAATATTGAAGGTCGGTCAGTCTGCACACTTAACCTCATTTCCCAACACTCTACTCTGCCTCTCCCAGAAGAGCCTTTTGATTGGTGTCCATTTGAAAAGAAGGCTTTGGGTTTGACGGGAGGGGTACAGGGGGTAGTGGAGATCAGAGAAGCCCGAGAAAGGAGCTTTTTGCAGTCAACTCTTGACTGCAGTTAGTTATAATGGTTTTCAATTAACCAAGGGAAAAGACTGAGGACTAATCTGGGTTAGCACAGGAGAACCAGTCATGCAATATTCATGTACACAAACTAATGAAAGCCCAGATTAGCCTACATATTTACACAGGGTCACACAGTATCATTCACATATTACAAGCAGCTAAAAAGGAAAGAAAACTAAAAGAAACAGAGAGAGAAATGGGAGGAATGTACGCTGGGAAATAGAATATGAAAAATGAAGAGCAGCAATGAGCTCAAAAGAGAAAAATCAAGGAAGAAAAATTGAGAGGTCAATGGGACACTGGGAAGACCTTGAACAAAAAGGAAATGGGATCATGAGATAAAGAGGTAAAGAAAAGCAAGAGGAGGTGCGACTCTTCAAAAGGGATTAAGGATCATCTGCATTTTGCCTTTTCATCTGCCATGCTGTAATCATTTCTCACTGAAGGCAGACACCAGCCCCCACCCAAAATGACAGCAATCTGAATGAGTGATCTTGACAAATTGCACTGCTGGAGGAGAGAGGGTGCTCTTTTGACTGAGGAGAGGGCTGCAGACAGCGGGGAGTCTGCAGCAGGACAAAGATATAACTGTAATTGGCTGCGACACTCTCCTTTCCCAAATCTGCAACCACAAAAAGAAGCAATCGGGGAAGAAATCACAGGAAGCTTGAACAGGCTGCCACAACAGCTTTGCAATCACCACTTCAATAATATTTAGACGTTATGTGCATGCATCAAAATACTATGGGAACAGAACTGAAGAAGCCACTTGGATGAGTGTTGAAATGTCGTCAAGAAAACACAGAAGTCCAGATGCTGGGACTAACATGCAAGAAAACAATATGGGAAATTCATTTGTAATTCTTAGTAGGTCACAAAAGACTTAAAAGACTTCAAAGCTGGATTAATGTGTGACTGGACATACCAATTCCACACTGGCTAACTTCTTACCAAGCATTAACACTATGTGTCAAACAAGAGGCTAATCACGGGTTTAGTTTGAAAATATCCCTTGACCTTTTGAAGAGGTCTGAGACTTAATTTTATGCTCCACAGATATCTAATTTTATGCTTTTATGGACTTACACATTCACAGAATAATGGAAATATCCTGATATTTTTCTTCACTTAGGAAACTACAAAGCTCAGTAAAATGTAAAATGTTAGGGTTACTGTCTTCTTCTATTTCTTTTCATAACCAGTAGACATGCTTGTGTACATACTAATGACTGACAAAATGCAAAACAAAAACAACAAAAAAAAAACATCTGTCTGATTATAAAAATGAGTATTCTTGTTTTTTTTTTTTTTGCAACGATCCATGGAGAATTCACACTTCTACCAATGTGCTGGGCTAGCATGTTCCTCTTTCTTTCCATCCCTACCTGCCGCAACTTTTTGAAGTAAAATGTGAGAAATGGGCCAATTTACAGCTGAGGGCTGTTTCTTCCTAAGAGACACAGGCATAAAGATGGAGTACAGAGGCTATGCAGAGGACTGTAGATGGAGAAAGACAGGGGTTTGAATCCAGACAGAAGGAGGAAAAAGGGAGGAAAAAGATGAGACAGAAGAGAAAGATGTTAGCACTAATATGAGTGTCATCTCTGAGGATAGACAGAAGTGCTTCAATTGCATTTTTGGCCTTCAACTTCTCTTACTCAAAGAGACTGAAGTTGGAAGAGCGGCTCTTGATCTTTCCAATCAAGAACCATGACAAGAGCTGCTCAGATATTCAACAAGCAGAAACAAAAGACGATGTCAGCATGAAGAAGTTCATCGTAGCCTGAAAACTTTGATAGAGTGATACAAAGAATTTGAAAGAAGCAGAGAGAATGAAGGCAGTGAAAGGAGGAACGTCGGAAACAAATGCACAGTAATCTCGGTTCATAAATATGTCAAGTGACTAGGAATGGGCAGAAGGGACAAAAAGACAATCATGTAAATATTATGGTCTGCAACTCACAGTTATTTTCATTATTGATTAATCTGTTGCTGTTGATAGAATGTCAGAAAAGGTGAAAAACTCTAAGTTTGCTGATGCAAAGTGTTAAAACAAAGAGAACACATTAAAAAAGAAAAAGTTAAGAAGTTGGATTTAGAATACTTTTATTTTTATCTTAAAAGTTCTCAAACTGATCACTCAATGATCAAAACAGTTGTTGATTTATTTTTTTATGCTAGTTAAATCATCAAAGAAAATTTCAATGCAATATACTTTGCCTGAATGATGACAAACACTGCCGGTCAAAAGAAGGTCACTACTTAGGCTTTATATTGATAAAGAGCCTGCCGTTGGATAATTACTAAAATGATTAATACATTTCAGCTTCAGTTATTTAACCTAAACTGATGCAGTGAGTAACTTCTCATTTCTTATTTCTTTTTCCATCAGGGGATTTTTTTTCCTTCCATGAAAGGTGGCCTAGGTGAAACTTACACCTCTTGGGATGAAAGGGTGGAGTCCTGAACCACAGAGTATAAATTCTGGTTGCCTGCATGAGTTTATATCGAACTGAAGAAGCTTCCTGGATAGGTAACGAAACGTCTTCAAACCAAAATTCCAGTCCAGTCGACAGAAGGAAAACCACACGTCTTGGACAGACAATGCCAGGATTCATGGTTTTCAAATACTGGCAGAGTGATTCAGGGAACATGAGACATCATTTTTAAATGTGGATTGGTCCTCACAGGGTTCAGACCTTGACCCTACTGAGAATCTTTGGGATGTGTATAAGACTTTACACAGAGCTCCCACTTTGTACAAGATCTTGCTAAAAGTTAATACAACTCTGGACTGAAATAAGTGTTGTGACATTGCATAACGTTATTAAAACAATGCTGTGGTAGATGCCCGTGTTAATCAAAGTTAAATATGGACCAACAAAGTATTAAGAGTGTGTGACATCTTTGGATAGGCAGTGTATGATCTTCTTCTTCTTCTTTTCCTTTCGGCAGTGTATGATACAGTTCTATATTTTCTGTGCAGTGAGTAAACAATTCTGTTGCCAGCTAAAATCATATAATACATCACAAAAGCACAAAGATGATGAGATACTGAGAGTGGCAGCAAAACACATTATACACATTCCTGCAGGTTGAAGTGGAATAAATGAACACTGACAGATAGACTTAGGTGGATCCCTATAAATTACCTTAAATACACTATGAAGACTAATTACAGTAATGCTACATATGACACATCACTGTATAAATACTGTAAAGTACCATATTAACGTTGTACTTGGCTTAGTGAAAATGAATATGTGTGGATCGTGAGAGGGAGGGCATCATTTAACAAAGTCAGAAAAGTGAAAGTAAGTTGCTTGCTGCTGGTTAAAAAAATGTCCAATTTTTATTTGATGTTTGCAATATACAGTCATGCATGTAGTCATGCAGTAAATTCCATATAGATCAATTCATGGCACATTATATTTGAGATACTATCATGCCCTATTTGGGTCCATGATGCTGCTGAAAACATTAGCCCACCGTACCTACAAACACAGCAACCTAACACAGATACTAGCAGAGTTTCGATATACTGTAGATAAAAGGTCAACCCACCAAACTGCCTTTTTACTTTCATTAAATTATGACACCTACAGCATATTTGACAGGCAGTGATAGTCATGGGGAGTTGGGACAAACAAAACTAAGAAAAGCAGAGTGAGACAAACATATTTTATTGCTCCAACACCACATCTGTTGACTTCAGAGCACGGCTTTGAGAGAATGAGACCAGGAGGTAGAGGAAGAGGTGGGTGGGTAGCTGGGAGGGGTATCATTTCTCGCCTGTATACCCTCTCTCCCTATCCCTTGGGACCAGTTACATTTTCATTTGATAGGCACTGGAAAACCACCATCTGTAATTAGATTGCACATAGATAAAATGAGAAAAAAAATCTTGTTAATTAACTCAAACCATATTCTAATCAGGCCTCAAAATTCCCCCTCCTCACAAATTCTGATTTGAATCCTCTCTTAAAATCCCCAGGGATTCACCATCTCAGAAGCCTAAAGCAGACGAGCACTCAGACGAGATCATTTTGACGCTAATTTTCCAAACAGGAAATCACTTAAAGATGTGCCCTGATTGAGTCAACTATACATGTGTATCAATAGTGAATGAGAAAAATGGAAGGCAGTAAATACATCCATCTGCCTTGTATTGTTTTGTGTATATTTCCTGAGATGAACAGTTCCTGCACAAGGGTGACAGTTTCCATCATTGTAGAAAACAAGGACAGGGAATTAAATGAGTCTCTTTATGGGAATGGGGACAAGTGGCTGTGATAACACTCAAAGACGTGTCTCAGAAGGAGTGTCGCCTGCCACGCTAGCATCTCCATTATCTGTCATCCTGCCAGTCCATCTGTCTGTCTGCCACCCGGTGCTCAACACATGACAAACTCCATTTATAAAGGAAACATGTCGCATGTATTAAGCAATATTAAAAAAAAACTAAATGTGAACACTTATTTCCAACTGTCCATTGCTGAACATTTTCACCAGTTTCTAATTATTACTGCTGTAGTAAAAATAAAGAATTCCAAAGTACTTTATCAAGGCTTTCTTGCAGACGGTCAGATTGACAGCTCAATCATGCAGCCATTACATTTGTCTCTCACTTTGATTAGAAATCCATTTCAAATGTCAAGTCAATTTTTATTTTCCAGAACAAAGCACAACATGAACAAAAAAGAAAGGACAGACACTGCTAAAACAAGAAAAAAGGGAGATTACATGTCAAACTCTTCTGCACAGTGTGTGACGTTAAGATATCTATAGAGTTCATTCCTTTTTGAAACATATTAATCCTTACAAGAGTTTTCTTCAGATTTTTTTCTTGAAACAAACTGTTGCTGTATGTTTGTAGTAAATCACGATTTGTAATACCTTCATAAGCCCAGTTGCATGCATCTAAGCTTAGAGATTTCACTAGTTCAGTCTTATAAATGCCTTTGAGCCACAACATTTTCCCAAATGCAGGAGTTAACAGCAAAGCAGAAAAAACAACCAATTAAATTAGACTTTTTACATTGTGCCAATAACATAAAATTCAAAAGCCCAAACAGCAAAGAAACAACTAGTTTTGTTCAATAAATGTGAAGTGAGCAGGATTTAACAGATCAAAATAGATCCTTTGGGGCTGAGAGCATGTTGTCAAATCAAAGAGTATATTAATTTCTTAACACCTCCTCACTCTGTACTTAAAGCCCAAAATACAACATGCATTTTCCAACAAACAATCCAAATACTACTGCAGCCAACATGTCTCCCCTTAGTGTGTCCATGCATGCGTGCATCATAAGAGCCACCGTCACAGCAGCCTGCACCTGCTCTGCCTGAGGCCCTACTAGCTAGCTAGAAACAGCAGCACGATGCAGAGATTGAGGAATGAGGCGATAGACTGATACTGTACATCTGTTGGTGTAAATGCCAACAGTTCAGCTCAAACCAACTATTGTGCATTTCAGGACCCAATATGAATTCATGCGAGTTTCATGTTGGTAGCTGTTGAGCTTCCTACCCCTGCAATGCTATAAATAAAATATGTCCCAGTTGTCTGGAAGAAAATAAAACTCACGGCCTCCAGGTAAGAAGTTCTGTGTGAAAGTTCAGCTGTGCGTTTTTACAGGGGCATGCTGAAAGCTAGCATTTCTGCCTGTTTGAGGACTGATACTGCTGCCGGTCAGAGCCTGATGAACACATGCATCGTGTTCAGTGACAGACTCCGGCAGAATGATATCGCATGTCCACATGCCAGCCAGCATGGTTATGTCAGAATAATGTCCCCAGGGCACAGTTATACAACGGTGCACTGCCCAGGAGCAACAAACCAGAAGCATTCAGTGTCTGTAAAGTATAATGTATCATTCATTATACCACAAGCCTCTGCAGTTTGAGTCAGCACTTCAGTACCTGTGCTGCACCTTCATCTGGACCTAATAGGGCAGCTGAGCTATACTAAACACACCATTGCCGCTCTAGACCTGGCAAATACTATTAGAGTCGCCCTGTCTGCAACTGTGAGAGACAACATTGTTCATACATGGATGAAGAGCAGAGGGCTAACACATACTCCTAAATGTAAATTGGGAGGGTAATTTCACACCTGAAGTGTTGCTCCAACTGTTCTGTGCCAACTTAACGTCTTTGTTCCATTGAGTGATAATGTATCTTTTTTTACAGCCCTCACTGGGACAGCTGGAAGCAGTGGGCATAACAGTTTTACTGCAAAAGACAGAGTAGTATTCATAGTACTAAACATGTTCTGTTCAGCATGATTTCATAATGCAGAACATCCGGACAGTTGGTGAGGGTGGCAAACACGTTTTAAATGGCGATAAATGCACACATTACTTAAAATAATTTAACATCACACTGCAGACATTGTGTGGTGTCTGGCAGGCCCCTGTGGCACTGTTCAGCCTCATACACTGTATTTAAACAGCTACAAACCCGCTGATGCTTGTGATTTCACAGTGGTAACCGGAGCACTCTCCAGACTGCTGAACAATATGAGCTCTAATGTGGCCTCTGACCTCAGTCTCAGGAATACAGATCAAGAGAGAAGACAGGAGGAGAGAAATAGCAGGGTGAAAGTGAGAAGAGAAAGATACAGTATTTCGGCACCTGACTGATGATAATCCTATGGATTCCATCAATCTTGTCTCATTTGACGTGGGTATATCATTCTCCTGTCAAGACAACCATTTGTGGTGACGCTTCAAGTCAAACACTAAATTTACATTTAAAAATTCACAATTTGATGGAAAAGCAAGTTGTCCATGTTGTTTAAGGATACACAAAAAAGATACTACTTCTTTAAAACAATTAGAGCATGGAGGGTGAGGATGAAAGAGGTTCAAGTAAAAGAAATTGCACAGCAAATATACAAACCATTTTATGCTCAAGATGCAGACAATTATGTACAATAGAAGGCAACTTTATATAGGTGTGACAAGAGAAAGACAAAAAGACAGCTTTATACAGTAAGTAGGTATGGTCTGGATGAACTGCAACAGAACTATTGGTTAAATATATAAAATCTATGAGTCACAAGATCATTTGAAATAGTGAAACACGGGGGGTGGACTAGAGAAGGTTGTTCTGTAGTCCTCATTACTGCATCTATCTCAGTCTGCCTGTCAGTCACCACCTGTCTGTCTGCCTTGTTAAGAGAGATGGAATCATGAATCTCCCTTAGGAGATGAGCCCTCAGAGAGTATGGAAGTGTTCCTGGCCCACATTTCTTAGCAACTATAAACATAACCCTGACATAAGCAACCAGTATGAGCCTCATATAAATAAATCCAAACTTACAAGAGGGATGTGCAGATAAACCAAACCCTGAGAGACAGTGAAGGAAAAGGCATGGTAGGTCATGATCGACACAATTTCTCCTTCCTTCAGGCAGAATAAACTCACATAAGCTATGCATTCACCACATATGTATTAATTATACTTAGTGTTTCTAAGATAGGCAGTACAAATTTGAACTCAATCCAATGGCAGAATACTGGTACTAATGATGAAATTTAACACTGCCAAAATTTCAAAAATTCATAATAGAAAGTTTTTTGAATAGAGCTTTCGGATTTTGCAAGATCCCAGGAGCTTAATTCATGACACAAACAGGGAAACGTCCAAATTCTGTGTGAGTTGGCATAGAATGACCCAGCAGAAAAAGCTTTTCTTGCAGGAAAAGTAAGGAGAAACAAGACCAGAGTGACAATGAGGGGAACTAAAACAATCTGCTTTGGTCTTGGTTGTTTCTATGACCCCTGAAGACACACTCTACTGAGGCCATTTGTGTGTGTGCACTGTTTGATTACAAAAACACTGCACAGCACCTATTCCTTTTGAAGAGCAAGGTGGACATAAAGGTGTAACTTTATTTTGTTTGCGTCTCTCTTACACAATGTGACATCTATCCAAGTGAGCATTGGCCATGACGATTAAGGTTTAATTGACTCCTTTTTTTCTCACTGACTAACTATCAATAATCTACTCAAGTACTAGATGCTGACCATTCATGTGCAAGTCAAGACCCTCAATCCAAGAAATGGAATGTGTAGCCCTGGCTACACGAAGGCTACAGCTAAGCCATGGACACACTCCTGGAAAATTGAGCCTTCAAAGAATGGCTTATGAATCCCATCTCTGACAAAAGAAGAGATGGAATTAGTGGGATTTAGGGGCATCAGTATGAGGCAGGGTGGTATTAGTGCTGCTCTTCACACGTCTACATCCAGACTGTCTCACAAGCCCTCTTTAGAGCACACTAGCAGCAAATGTCTGTCACAACAAGCACTGCATGGGATGGAGACAGCTGCAAGGCCTACAGACTGCTCTGATACTATGCCCAGCCCACTGGAAACACTCCAGTGTGGAGTTATAAAGGAATGTTGGAATTGTGGTTTTGGCAGCTGCACTCTGATAAATGTTGTGAAACAGAGAAAGCATGCATGTTTTTCAGGCCATATGCTGCAGAGATGTGTCTAGTGGCACTGACAGTCCTTATTCAAAACATGTTTTATCCAGCTAATGTATGAAACATTAGCTTTTTGCACTATATGCAAGGCTGAGTACATAATACAGGGGCTTAGAGAGTGAAAAGAATGAAAAGAATAGAGCTTAAATCCTGCTGAAGTCAGTTCCAGCTCATAGAACAAGGAAATATGTTCCTATTGATGTAGTCCATCAAGTCAGGTCTGCTTTATTCCCTGTGGAGGCACCCACAGTCAGGCACCTCCTGAGCCGAGAGCAGCTGACCACACCCCTGGAAGAATGACCTCAATAAACTCAAACACAGGTCCATTTGTGTGAACAGAAGCACTGGGGGGTAAAGGAAAAGCTGTAGCAAATCAGAAATGAGTGCTCTGAGACCTGGAGGAAAAGATTGCAAATGGACTGCTGTACACATGAATCAATCTTTGCATTTTCCACTTGCTATCCAAAAATCCATTGTGGATTGTGCAGAACCCAGGAATGAGGATTAATGAGAGCAGGATGGCCCAGTCACTATTGTCTCTATTGTTTCTCCTGTTGTATTTTGACAGTGGACTCCCAAGAGTGTCATGTGCACTGCAGGCCGCTGTGCCATGATAGCCTCTGCATTCCAGGAAGCTCCTCTTTCTGTCCTCCGTCTCTGTCTTGCTCTCCCAATGGGAGGCAGTAGACTGGGATTAACTGAGCAGGTACAGCTCATAAATTTTAGCTGTATTGCTGAGTCGCTGTTCCCCTGCAACACCACTCCTTACCTGACCCAATCCCAGCCCCCCACTCGTATCTTTTCACGCCCCAGGAGGATGGTCCAGAGGGCTGGCCACGCAGCCACATCCTGTTCCACTCAGCACGCTGGGCCGTAAATACTGCGCAGCACCAGGAACAGCAGGTGCTATCACTCCCTATCATTAATTATCCCTGCTGCATCACTCTAGGGCCTCTCACTCCTAAACTCCATATCTCTATCTCCTGCACCATCTTATTCTCCAGACTCCATCCCTTCCCCCATTTCCTCCCAGTCTCAAATTCCAGCCATCTCAAATTTTATCAGCGTACACCTCTACAGCAATTCCATGTCTGCTCCTTCATATCCAATCATCTTTCACCTTATTTCCTACAATCCGATAATCAAGCCATTCATTTGTCCCCAATGTATCTCAATCTGTGTCCAGCACTCTCAGCTATTCTAAGGTGATTCCTTCCCCCTCTGATAGCCTTGCCCACATTCTTCTCTCCTCAGATGTGTCTTCCAGCACTTCTCCTCACATTCCGACAGGTTTTCCTCTGTTGAAAATGTATTCCAAAACTGCTGTGCTGCTGCCAGCCAGCTGACGTCACAGGGACTGATGGAGTTCTGGGGGTAGAGATAGCCCTTTCCCCCTTCAGAGAACTCATAAATAATACTGAATCAAAAAGGAAAAGCAGCATGAGGAACTCCCTGAGGTGAAAAGCCAATGAACATGGTCAGAGATATATGAGTGAGCCTGCTGATGGTAAAAGTCCAAGCTCCCAGTGAGTCTGGCCACAGTAACATTAGCTAGACGTCCTATCCATTCTGGGTGAGAAGCCTTTATGTCAATTGTTTGGGAACTACAGACTTATCTGGCCAGACAGCAAAAACAAACAATTACTTGTCTCTGACTTGGTCACCAAGCTGTATAATGTAAATTCTAAATGCAAAGGCTGGTTCTGTAACATATGACAAGTTATTATGTGACATCACCCACTGTGTCAACAGATTGTGGGTATTTTGGCTCTAGGTAATGCAGTGATAACATTTACTCGTATCTTATAGCAAAAAAATCACTTATACACAGTTTTTCCCCTTTTTGCATTAATAATTCATGGACATGTCCAAACTACAGTCGAAATCAGTGTCTTATACAGACAGGTACTGCAAAAGTCACACACCACTAGAGTGAATAATTCATGTCCAAGCTATGCTGGATTGTATTCACTAACATACTCACATAGCATACAAGAAAACTGTTGAATGCAGTGTTTGAAGCCGGTAAATATGGAGTAAGAAACTGCATCCCACAGGGTTATCATTCTCTAAATATAACAGAGAAACTAATTTCTGTACAAACAACATCTTTTTAAGTCACTGGGTTAACATTCTCGCACCCTTTCTGGCTATATTTGTATCACTTTCCTACATCTTCTACAAAACCACTAAACTGACATGCAATGCCAGCCGCTACACACCCTCACTGCCTAGAAAGCCATCTTACCACTCTACAGCATCTCAAATACTGTCTCTTTTCTTATAGTGTCTGGGGCTGAATGTGTATTGTAGCTCATCAAAAGGCTATCTCTGCAGAATATATTGATTGACTTTATCTTCCTGTTGTCAGAAACCCAAGTCTGTCAGTATCAGTTCTACTTCTTAACTCTACATAGTGTAAAGCACACTCTTAATCGTCTCAGGTGTTCAGAGCATCTCCATTTAATCACAGTAAAAGAAAGTTAATCACACAAATCCCAGAGGGGCAAAGACAGATTTTACTCAGTCATTACTTAGAATAGATTTGCTATCTGGCAGCAGCATTTGTGGAATTACTCTCTTTTCTTCAATATTACAGACTGGGAATTTTGACTCCATATAATCCATTATGAAAAGGTGGACTGGACACTCAGGCTAAATCAATACAATTCTTCTACACTGTCTATTGATCTGCATCAAACTATAAATTAAGTACAGAGCAGATTAAAAAGCTGATAAACACATACAAGAAAATTTAAGGACTTTACCAGCATAGCTTGTGCGTTTAATGAAGCATTCATGACATTGGAGAGAAACTACTTGTATGGAACGCAGCGGCTGTCCAGTTATTTTAGTGCATCTGCTGTATGTAATATCTTACTCAGACAACATCTTTGGCAACAATCCAGAGTTCAGGGTGAAGTGACAATGTCAGTCACAGAAGCATATTACACACATTATTTCAAGGTGTTAAGTAATTTGAAATATAGAACACAGCTTTGTGGCCTTGTTTTTCTGTTGCAGCTGCATGCATTCATGATTTATCATCCTGCATCACCAACAGGTTAATTAATCAATATCACACCAAAAGAGTAGCCATTTTCCTATTTGATGAGATCAACCAAATTTACTGGTGAGGTTTTACGGAAATGCTATAACGAGATCATTTACACATGGGAGACAGGGCTACTTTTATAATATTTTCTGGTTGAGCACATGTGACTGCAATGTGAATAGGAATCAATCCCTGCAGTGAAAAAAGGCTTTTAGTCCTCAAAGGGGGAGTTGTGGATGATTCAGGCAGATACGCACAGCTGCAAAAATCATTAAAGTATGCTCACAGCTTTCATTTTCTGCACTGATAATTCAATGCAGAAGCTTTGTTTTGATAATGTACTTTTATCTCATCTTTAGGAGTGACATTACCCCATTAATAAGCCTTGATGTGTAACAAATAGCAAAATAAATTAAGTGACATGTGTGTACACTGAAATGGGGCCCAACCACTACCAATGCCAGCAATAGTGATTACTACCTCTGACAGTGGTGCCTTTTCTCCTGGGTAATAATAAATCATCTTCACTATGTATCAGCAAAGAAGGCAAAATGTATGAGTCAAAAGAAAAAATACAAATACCACGTCTGTTTTAAAAGGGTAAGTTAAAACAAGATAAACAGCTGGGAAGGAAGAGAAAAGAGTTGCTCATCATTTCATTATTTATTTGCCTATAGATCACTGTGATGCTCCTCCTGCAACAGGACTTCTAGTAAGACAAGTGCCCCCTGCTGGTAAAAATCCGAACCATTGCCATACTAGTGCTACCAGTTTTTTTTTTTTTTTTCATAGACCCCAGATGAGTTTCCGATATTTTCCATGTTGTAATACTCCAAAGCTGTGAAGCAGAGCAAGAAGATACAATGAGAAATAAATGTATCAAAGAAAAATGTTTCATACTGAAGTCAAGACAGCCATTTAGTGATCATACAGAATCCTAAAAAGATTTTGGTTTTGAAGAAGAGGTGCCACGTTTAGGTAGATTTAAGGTACATGTCTTGCAAAGGTGAACTGTGTATTTTATGCTGAGCTGACAGACATACAACTTAATGTGTAACCTTAGAGATACGTTGTGTGAAGCCCTGATGCTTTAATGACTTGCTTAAAATACACAGAATGCTGATGATACAAAAACAGGACATCTTTTTAAAGATAGACATAATAGAATTTTTATGTCAGGACTGGACCTAACAGAGAACTAAACAGAGGCAGAGTACAGCTGATCACAATTTAGCACAGTAATTAATCATTTAAACATCCCCCAAAAAGATAATGAATACATGATGAGTAAGAGCTAATTAAAAAGGAATAAGAACTTGCACATTTTTAAAACTGTGTTGTGGTTTCAGTCCACTACAGTTCAGAGCTGTTCTGTGGTCACTATGTTTAGCGTCTATCATTTGTAGTAAATGGCACTAGACAAGGAGGCAGTCTCTGACCTAGCCCCCTCTTTCCAACTTGTGAGCCTCCACAAAAACGTTGTTTTTTCATCATAATTGATAAAAAGAGACAGACTCACCTTCTTCCGGGGCTGCCATTTCATCATATTTGTAAACCAAAATTGAACAGCATTAAGATATTAGATGAGAATGGAATGTAGATTCAAAGATATCCAGGGCGCAAGTCATGCTGCCTCTCGACTTCCCTCAATTTTGCAGCAGATTTTCTCCAAGAAGCAATGCATGATGATGTGCGAGGCTCGGCTTTGCGGCAGTTTGGAGAGCGACAGCACAGTCAACACAAATAATACACCGGTTTAATCCACAGTTTAGCCCGGAGAATAAATCAAAGACACATGGTGTCGACTGACAGTGTTTGGGGAGATACTGTACGTAAATCCAAAGTATGCGTCCTTTATGAACCAACTCCCTTCTGAGTCGTCACGCGGGGATCGATGTCTCCCAGACCAGTCGGGTCTGAGTGTGGGGAAAAATATTAATTCTTAAACTTTTGTGTAAACGGAGTCGCCTCTGTAAGTAGGCTAGACCATTAGACCAGAGCGAGACGGAAAGACTGTGTCCAATCTGTCCGGTCCAAAGAAAACGATTGGACGAATAAATGTGTCCAAAATACCGAGACATTCATCACAGTGGTCAAATCCCCTGAACCAGCGGCTCAACACACACTTTTGGAAGTATTCGTGAAGAAACAGTCAAGCACAGAGCAGCGGAGACAGCGAGACAAACAAGAAGATTACTTGTGGGGGAGGAGGGGAACAACCACAAAAAAAATCCCTGGAATTTGTGTGAGCTGGAAGGATATCCTGATTCCTACAACAGCAACAAACTGGACTACAGCTCTCTGATGACTTCCTTCCCTGCGCTCCTCCAGCCTTGCAGTTTAGTGACTTGGAGCAGAGAAGCGGTGTAATCTGAAGGCAGCAGGGTCATAGCGCCGCCGGTCACAAATCTGCCAAATGTGCGCTGTACATCCACCAGCAGTGCTTACGCTGTCGTCCAGGCAGGAGGAAGGAGGCTGAGTTTCTTGTTCAAGGACACTTTCCCACATATACCGCGGTATCTGTAGGAAGCACGGAATGGCTGCTGGCACATGCCCCATCCAGCGTCATGTGCAGACACTAATCCTCTGGTGATTTGGTCAAACGTCAAAGTCATGTTTGGAAAAAACTGAAATAAATACTGTTGCATATAAGATTTAAATTATGAAAAGGATTTCGGGGTTTATGTGCTCGTTGTCACACAAAAACACATGTTCTTATTTGCTTTCCATGGGGTGTGGTATGACAAAATTACAACATTTCAAGTGGGTGTCATGAGGCCCTCAACATGAATGTGAAGGATGATGGACATATGAAAGCTGTGACTGCAAATCAGGGTTTTCCCTCCAAACTCTCCCTGAAACCTTACTACTGTGCTATTGGTGGTTATGAATCTTTTCTAAATTATACTATTTCAGGGTATTCAGAAAAATGTCAGTAGTTTACACAATAACATTTTACTGAAATACATTAAGTGGTAAAACCTGTTGTTTCTTCAGTGCTTTTCTAGCACTGAAAACAAGTTTGGAACATAAAGTGCATCTGTTCAACTCTTTAAGCCCTAATGCTGCTCAAGTTCATCACAGGTTAAACTCTACCAAGCTGAGGACAGCCAATAAAATTACAGCACACTGCAGCAGTGAATTGTTGCCTTGGTTTGTATCGGCAGAGGTTACCGTCCGTTTTTATTTTTGTAGGAAAATAATGCATTGAATTGTAGTATAAAAGACATACAATAGAGGACAGAGAGTCTTGACTACTGGAGGCTTGTTTGTGTAAACTTCCCTTCCTTCATCCTGCTGAGAGCAGCTGTCACATACAGTGCACTGTGAAATATTTTATTCTGCACTTCAGAGGTATTGAAATGGCCAAGGATATTTGACAATGATTAAAGTTATTTTTTTCCTCACTTAAAAATATACTTTTGAACACTACATGAAAATGGGCTGAAATTTAAATTACTAAACCAAGTTATTCCCTTTCACTGCATAGCTGCATAAATCTGATACATTTTCATTTTGTGATGTACTAATTGATGTACTAATTCTCTCCTAATTTACTGCAACATAACACAAAGTATTCTTCAATGGATATGTAACAACATTAATTTAGTAATGAGATTATTATGCATGCACAAGAAATGATCTCAAACTAAAACAGAAGCAAATTAAAGTAGCAGTCGATACTGGAGTGTGGCAAAATGAGTTTAAACAATAAGCCCTTGATTTCAATTGGTTTAGGTAATGGACTCTGTGGAGCTGTGACTTGGTCAATAAGCTGGTGCATCTTTGGGGTCAGAGGAGTACGCGGTGCACTGAGGGGTCATGCCGATAACAAAAGACAAGGAGGTGGAGGGGACAAGCTGGCATATGGCCTTATGGACAAATTCCTGCTGTGCTCAGGAGTCCAAGAGACACTTGGTAATACACATGGATGAGCATGAACAAAATGATCAACACAGCCTCTGCAGCCACAGCTGGCATCTAATTATATTTTCCATTGCAACTTCTAGTGTTATCACATCTGTAGTCACAGGGGAATCAGCTTTTTTGTTCTTATATCTCTCAGAATTAAGATGTTTATATTTAATCTCAGTATAATCAACAGATAAAATCATAGTCTCTACTCGGTGGTACACTGCTATGTCCACCATGAAAACACAGTGTTAAGAGACTACAGTTGTTCTGTGTCAAGGAAACACAACTTGATGTCTCACCTTCTAAAACATGTTCACACAAAAGACTGTTTCATAAAAGACATGTTTGATGATCAGTCAAAGGCTACTTCAGTGTGCTGTTCAGCAACAGTCTATTCACAGTGAGGCCTGTCATCTGGCATCTCCATACAGAAGCCTGCTCCCTGTGCGTGCCTCTGCTTTCCCAATCAGAGCCACACAGGAAATCAGACTCCAGTCTTTAGAGGGAAACAAAAAGAAAAAAAAAAACTCTTTCATTTTCCACAACTTGGAGCTGTTTAAAAGTTTGTGCTTCCTTTTCTTGTTCTTGCCAATCATGCCCTCAAAAATGTCCTCACTGTATTTTCTGATTGGGGCTGGTTTCATAAAGACAAAAGTCTCCGTTAGTTTTGTTCTAAAAAGAGTTTAGTGTGAGTTTATCAACTGCACAGATGTACATATTAACTCACTGAGATGATGAAACTGAAAATTTTGCCAACCGACTCAAAGTTTGCCAGGCTCAAAACCTCTATCTATGAGAAACTGTGAAATAGTTTGTCAGTGACAAAAAAAGAAAAATGAATAATGTTTAGGGTTGCTAATAATACTGTGGACTAAGCAATGACAAAGTAAATGGTTTTAGAGCCTAAAATAGCACCTTTAAAAGGTGAGTGCCATAGGTGAGTTAATCACAAAACCCTTCTGCTGAAATGCCCTTGTAGTAGTTTGACTTTTCCACAAAGTGCATATTTTCTGCTGAATGAATACAGGTTAACGCTGAGGTTCAGTCAGCCACATTTTCAGTTTAGACATTCTTAAGTTGACTGAAACAAAAGCAAATCTACTAAAGATGGACTTGACATAATTTTGTGCTGCTGGTTAGTTTTAATATTTGTTTGAACACTGTCTATGTGATGTGGCAAATACAAAGCTGCAAACTGCTCATTATTAGTGCAGATGATGTAAAAACTGCATCACCCAGATGGCAGTAGCAGAATCTGTTTGGCAAAAACAAAAGATGTCAGAAGGGTTTTTAAAACCCTCACAGAGGAGCAACACTCAAAAGTGCTCTTGAATGTCTGAGGGTGACTCTTGCTTTAAGTCACAATGGAGTGCTGCTGTGCATAATGTGTACACTGACATACAACAACCTTTTAATTACAAGGGTAGACTTTTAGGACAATAAATTATCCAGAAAGTACACAGAGGCATTTGTATTAACTCCAATGTCACAAGCATGGGCACACTGTCTATGGAGCAATATGCAAATAACAGTGGGAATATTCATAAGTCTGCCCACTGTCATAGAAGATCTCTTATTTATGGTTGCAAGGAGAAGATATTACAACAACGAAGAACACAGGGTTTATGAAGGCAAGAGCTTTGAAGAGACATATATTTTGCAGACTGGAAATTTATAATCTGGATAATGTAATTTACAGTGACTGATAACTTCCACAGTAAGACATGGCAGATGGATGAATCTGTTCAAAAATGCTTTACAATATTATAACAATAAAAGTGTTAACCAGCACTGACACCCTCCTACTCTGTTGTGCCATACATCACAAAAACAAATAACCCTCATCAACATTCATTCATTCATTCACCTCTTTAAGTGAGCTCTATTCTTAGATGATGTTGTGTCAGAATTTTGCCTGCTGTGTGACATGGGCGTTCATGTATGTGTGTGAGTTAGTACACGCATCCATGTGTCTTAGTTGGAGCTCGGTGTTGATTAAGTGTCTGGAGCCTGAGGGGGGATAATGAGAGCCTCTAATTAATGAGCCTGTGCATATCTCAGAGTCACAGGGTCCTATCTGCAGAGAACAACTCCACTCACACACACACACACACACACATACAGACAACAAACACTCACACACCTCAGTGCTCAGTAGGGATCTTTCCTTGCACTGCACAACATTTTCTCTAGGGAAGCCCAGCTGGGAGTGTGTCACTCTGGCTGCTGTCCCTGATAAGTGTCCTCTAATAGGGATGGATGGGGGTTAGGGAGCCCCACGGTGAGAAGGTCACAAGCACTGACCACCCAACATGTCCCGAGCATAGGCTGATGTTATGGTCCCTGAAAACCATTCCAAATCTTATTTGTTTGCCTAGTACTGTCCACAGGGAGCACAATGTTTTATCTAGAGACTCGACTCATGGCTCAGGAAAGTGAATGCAACACACACACTCAAATACACAAGAATAAACCAGTTTCAGGTCAGTGTTCAGCTCTAGACAAAACTTATCAGTATGCAATTTACTAAACAGGTCACATAGCGGAGCAGTTGTGACAACAATGTCTGGTGACATGTAAATGCAACATATTTCTCTTATATGAGGTATATTTTTCTTCTTTGGTGTTTTGAATATTCTCAGTTCAGGCTAGTGGTCTGCAGATTGAACAATCAATGATGTGTGCAGCAAGCAGATTGTTTCATTTGATGTCACAGCACACTCAAGACAGCCTAGAATCTCCAGTTTCACAAAAACAAGCTGTGGTCAGAGGCACAGGTGGTACAAGCAAAACACTTGTCCTCTAAGTGTTTTTTCATACCTGCACTTTTTTGTCTGATTAAATTGGCCTCTGGTTTGTTCTCCCCATTAGTGTGCCTCATTTGGACAGGTGTGAACAAAATAATTACACTAAGTGTGGCCAAAAACAACCACGGGAGTAGATGGTCTTTGTGGTTCCTTTGTAATGAAAACCCACCTACTACAGGTACTCAACTAAAATCTGACTAATTCTCAAAAATTTGGCCATGACTACACTAGGCAGAGCTAGGAAGTAACAAAGAACAAATACTCTGCTAATGTACTTAAAATGTCCAGGCATCTCTTGTACTACTTTAATTTACTTGGGTATCTAAAGGAGACACAGTCAAGGTCAAAATTAGTAACCCCTGCAAATTTTGGGTTAAACTTTAAGAGTGCCAAATTATGAGTATTTCAGCATTTCAAAGCATGCTAGTGTCATTTAGGTATTTTAATTTGCAAACAAAAACAGTTTTTTTTTTTTAGGAAAACAAAAATAACCAGAGTCAATATTTTTAATCCCCAGAAGAACTGACCTTTGTATTCAGGTGTAGCACAAACCACTACTCTTTCACCAAGTAACGGTCTCAGTGTGTGAACTGAAGCTAAAACTGAACATTCAATCCAATAGTCACTTCAGTGACGATTTGGGGCATCACTTGTAAATGCATCACGCCAAAAACAAAAAACAAAATAAATGAGTTTAGATCTGAGAAGGATTGTTGATGGATAGAAAGTAAAAGAAGGATACACAAAGCAAAGTGTTTCCAAGTATCCAGAACTGGAGTGAGAAGCACGGGAACAGTTTAATAATACAGTGCTACCTCGCATAACGAGTTTAATCCGGCGTCACGCTCACTATGCAAATTTCTCTGTATCTGAAGAGACTTTTACATGTAAATCCATTAATCCGTTCTGG
>JAQQAE010001624.1:0-24743 GCA_029823295.1 Pseudamia nigra
CCAATCATAATCGCCGATTATCTCTAGGTGCTTCACAATTTGAGGCCGAGACCTCATGACTATACAGAGAGTAAACCAACAGAACCACCGAGTGCAAGGATTATTTTGTTCATTTTGGGGATTATTTTGTTCATTGTATGGATGTATTTGGTTATTGGTTTGGTTCATTTTGTGATTACGTTGTTGGTTCACTTTATTATTTTCTTCACTTTGGGGATCATTTTGTTCAATTTATTGATTATTTTATTTATTTTGGGACTAATTTGTTCACTTTCTTTATTAATTTATTAATTTCTTGTTTGCTTCTTGTTCATTTTTGTTCCTTTTATTTTGTTTTTTAATTTACTCTAGTTTTTCGTGCCCTGTCCATTTTCTTGATTGATAATTTTTTGTTCATTTTCGTAAAGCAGCTGCCTGTGCGCCTCAGCTGACGTCTTACATTACAATATCTCCCTGTGTGACTCATTTCAATGTGAATCACACGTGGCCTGGAGCTGAAGTGCGAGCCAGGCTTCAGAACATTCAGGAATTAATCAAAGTCAGTCCTTCCACTGTATCAGTACGTGAGTGCACTAATTTGTCTTTGTGATGGTGATGTGTGGTTTTGTCAGCTGTTCATCTCGCACCTTGTGGTTTGCTTCCAGTATCACAGCAGCCTGGCAGCGCTCAATGGACTAGAGGCCCATCTGAGGGACATCACTCCAGGACCTCCAGGTGCTCCAGGACTCTACGTCTTCGCCCACTTCGACTGCATCCAGAGCACCATGACGTGTAGGGACCTGTCTCTTTGCATCTTCTCTTCACTACTGATATTTTTACATAGTCTGTCTTTTCTGACTTCGCATTTGAGCAGTGTTTTTCAGACATAAACCCAAAAACGTAATGTGTCACTAAAACTGCCACAATAACTCAGTTTTACTGTAAATAAATCCACATATAGCATTCCCATGTATTTTATTCATTCATTTAGTATAAGGTTTCATTTTGTAGTTTATGTTGTTGATTTTATTTCAATTTATGAACTAAGCTGCACAAAATAATCAAATAAAAGGGCAAATAATGCAGAAAATAAAGAAATTGCAAAAAATTAATAGGAAAATTAATTACAATAGAATAATTATTTGCTGGTGTTCAGCACTTTAAGCTAAAATGAACAAAATAAGCAATAAATCAACAAAACAATGCATGACCTTAACAAATTGAAGTACAATATCGACAAAAATATATAAAATAAGAAAATTAAGAAAAAATGGCAAACTCAAATAACCAAAAATAAACATAACCATGACAATTTACACAAATGAATAAAATAATCAACCAATATGACAAAAATGATTAAAATAATGAACAAAATAATAAACAAAATGAACAAAACGTAAACAAAACATCATAATCAAGAAAATAAATAAAAGAAATGAGAAAATAGACCAAGGCGATTAAAATAATTAATAAAATAAATAAAAAGAAAATTACCTAAAATGATCAGTCATAAACATAAGAAATATGAAAATTAGCACAATAAAGATAAAGTAATCCACAAAATGAACACAAACAAAAATGAACCATAAAATAAACTGAATGAACAACAATTAACCAAAATGATCAGAATAATCAACAAAATTGACAAGGATCAACAGAATAATTTTTAAAAAATGAATAAAACAAACATTTAACAAAAAACACCAAAGTAATCCACGAAATGAACAAAAAATGATAGAAATGAACCAAATTATCAAGAAAGTAATCAGAAATTAACTATAAAATAAACAGAACAGAATAATCAAGAATATTGATACGGATCTAGCAAGATAATCTAAAAAGTTAACAAAATGAGCAAAAAACTGATGGAAATCAACTGAATCATCAAGAAAATAAACAAAAATCAACAATATGAAAGCCAAAATTGTCAAATAATCCAGAAAATGAACAAAAGAGTTGACAAATCCTCCACGACCCATGTTGGTAAACCCTGCAGCAGAGTCAGTCTGAGACCTTGTGTCCTGACGTGTCTTATCTATGTCGGGAACAGAACAGGGGGCTTCGATGCAGATATTTGTGTTTGCATGCACTGATGGTTCATTAGTGGCTCTGTGATCAGCATTCCTTTGCGTATCTTCAGTGTGTGTGCAGGTTCGACCTCCTGTTTTTATGTGTGTGTGTGTCTCTGTCTCTGTAGCCAACCTGTCTGGTCGACCAGGAGGAGCCCACGAGCGGCCTTTTGTCAGAGCCACATCGCTGCTCCACTCGCATTTCTGTAACACTGAGACTCTGCAGGAGGCTATTGTCAGGTCAGTATGGCACTGACACGGTGGCGGCAGAGGTGGATGGGGGGTCTGCGGGTTTTCATGAGCAAAGTCGGGGGTGGGGGTCTGCGAGGCTCTGTTTAGACCTCGCATTAACATCTGTCCTGACGATTCTGATCAGATCTCATCACATGGTCAGCTCCTAACACAAGGTCTAAACAACCCCAGGATACATTCAGTCCCACCCCCTCTCCCCTGGGTCATGGAAAAAATGTTACAGTCAATGGCATGAGACGTCATTTACCATCACTTACACATAAGACGTTTGTAAACTTAAAGGTAATTTTACAAGTCACAGTTGGTCGCAAAAATAGAAAAATAAATGGCTCAGTGGATTTCACTTCCTTCATATGGGATATACAGTTGATGTCAAAATTATTAGCCCCCCTCCTATGTTTTTTTTTTCCCTTCAGTTTAAAAGCATGCCGGATTTTTAATGGAGCATTTTGAAGCATGCTAATTTCATTTAGAAACAGTAAATTATTTTTATTTGCATAGGGGGAAAAAATTACCATGTTTAATATTATTAACCCTGAAGAACTGACCCTCATTTCAAGCATAGCACAAACCAACACTCTTTTACTGAGTAAATGGTATAAGTGTGTGAATAAAGCTAATCATTTTGACCTCAACTGTATGTTATGACACCAAAAAGACAAAAATGACTGTTATCTTGACACATTTAACCTTGTTCTTTGAAAATAAAGTTGCAAAAGAGATGAAAATTATTTTACTCTTCAGCAACTCTGAACAGATGACGCAGAGACAGTTATGACAACATCGCATAAGCGGCTTTTGTGTTTCAGTTTTTTTCATTACATATTTTCACAATTTTATATCTCAGCTGTTTTCCCACAAAAGTACAAACGAGGTCTGAGACACTCGAGTATCATTGTTTGAAAATACTTTAATATCTCATGGCTGTCGAATGAAAATTGTGCCAACATATTTCAGCCAACATGGCCTTCGTTAGGGCAAACATAGACTAGTTGCCTTAATGCTGGCTTACACTGTGCAATTTCAGAAATGTGTGAACGTGAAGGTGTAGGATACTGTGTGGCCATTTCGGCTGCAAATGCATGCAAATCCAGTGTACAGTGTGTGTTCTGGTGCTAGCAAGTGAATGGGATGGAAATCAAAACATGTTTGAACCCTGTCCGAGGCATGATTTGAAGCTCCTAATATTTGTGCTTGTCATAAAACGGCGGGAGTGTGAGGCACGGTCTCTGGCTGCAATCCTTTGCAAATGCTGGGGACACACAGCTACAAATCGGGTCAGAATTGGGGCTGAAATCACACAGTGTACGCCGGCCTGTAGTGTTGTTTTATATGAAGACCATCATGATTTGTCCAGGCACTGTCACATATAGACACACATGAAGACAGACATATCAGTATTTAAGGTAGACTAACTGATTCATGGGGTTAGGCATGCGACCATCCACCACTGGTACAGCACTGATCTTTTCAAGTTGAAGCTATGGACATTATGGATATTAATGCAAGGTCTGAACATGGCCTTGGTTTTGTCTTTCCCTAAAAGTAGTCCCTGTTCAGACCAGGCTTTAACTTCTGTCCTGAGATATCCAAATATGAGTGTCCACCTTTTTAATGGATCTGTTCAGACCAGGTGCTCTCAGATGTGTCTATGTGGTAACTTCTGATTGGATCTGACTTTCTCCATTCCACATTCATTTCAAATTGGACAGACCAGCTTTGTAACACTGCTTTGCCACTTTAACTCATTGTCCTGCACTGAGGTCAATGCAGCATGTTTTAAGGTAGCGTCTTCTACCTTCGTGTCACTCCAGCTGATGCCATGAATCAGTTAGTGCACCTTAAGTATTTGCATGATGACTTTGGTTGTTCTGTTTGTTGTGATTAGCTCTCTTTATGGCATATGCTGTTGCAGTGTTTGACTCTTCAAGCACTTAAACACATTAAGGAATTTCTGCCGGATTATGCAAATTGTGGATATTCTGTTTCCTCAAAAAATGGTGTCATTCAGTTGAGAGCTGCAGGAAATGCATACATTCACTGGCCACTTTATTAGATACGCTTGCTAGTACTGGGCCTCCTAACTATGTAACACTGGTTATTAAGGGATGGACATGGCCAAGAGTGATACTCATGTAGACGGTGGCATTTAAACAATGCCCAATTAGGACTAAAGGTCCCAAAATATGCCACCACCAGCAGCCTGAAGAGTTGACACAAGGTAGGATGGATCCATGCTTTCATGTTCCTTATGCCAATCATTACTTTTACATCTAAATGTCACACTGGAAATCCAGGGTCACTAGACAAAGCAACATTTTTCTGTTGACCACTTTTGCTGAGTTCGTGTGAATTGTAGCCTTAGTTTCCTGTTCTTAGCTGACAGGAGTGTCACCATGTGTGATCTTCTGCTGCTGTTGTCCATCTGCTTCAATATTTGACGTGTTGTTCGCCCACAGATGCTCTTCTGCATTACTCAGTGGTAACGAGTAGACATTTAAGTGGTTGTTGCCTTTCCATCAGCTCTAACCAGACTGATCATTCTTCTCTAAACTCTGGCATCAACAAGGTATTTTCATCCGGAGAACTGTTGCTCACTGGATATTTTTTGACATTTGCAGACTGTTCTGTTTAAAGCCTAGAGACAGTTGAGTGAAAATTTTAGTAGATCAGCACTTGAGATACTCACCAACAACCATGCTGTGTTCAGTCATGTAAATCACCTTACTTACCCATTCTCATGCTTGTTTAAACTTCATCAAGTCGTCTTCACTGTGCCTACATGCACTGGATTGCTGACATGAAATTTGACGGTTAGATATTTGGGCTAACAAGTTGTGTTAACAAGTGTACCTAATAATAAAGCTGCCAGCAAGTGTATAAGGCACTCATAATACATCTTTGTCACTTTTTGTACATGTAAAATACTACGACCATCTTGGCGATCACACTCCTCACACTTGCTTTTTGTGGAAAAAACATTAACTTTTTCTCCCCTGCCCTTACTATTATAAATGTAAATATATTAACGTTTACAGGAATGCGGATGCTGCCGTGTATGGGACTCGCAGTGTGGCCCAGGAGACATACTTCCTGCAGTGTGGTGGATCAACGAGGAACTCGGGCATCCCAAACCACCAGGACAGCGCCTTCTCCCTTCCCACCAAGGCCCGACACCGACTGCTAAAGCATGGCGTCAACTTACTCTAACGCTGTTGGTAGCAGTGTGTGGTGAACCTAACCCTGTAGTGCTGTATGATACTGTACGTGTTTCTTCACCTAGCTTTTTTTCTATCTGCGTCAAAATGTGCCTTTGCTATGAGACAAACATTCGAGTTAATTAGTAAAGGTGATTTACAGCTTTAAGTGCCCTCAACACCAAGCACCAGGTATAACTAGTAAAGGTGTATCCGAGAGGGTATAGACTCTTTGTTTACCTCCATCATTCTGGATTCACACAGGGGGCAGAAATGCTGGACGATGTATAATAGTGTCATTGAACTTCATTTATAGACCTTTTTAAGAGCTGACATTTTAACTCGTTATGGCAGAAAATGCACAGGTGTTAAAACGTGAATAAATCTAGGCCACATTCCACTTCAGTACATCTCTCCCAGTGTTTTAGTTTGTTCATTGTGGTTCATTGTGGTTGACTTGGCTCTCTGAGATTGATCCAAAGTAACTGTTATTAAGATCAACTGTGTTTTTCCTACTGAGACAAGTCAAAGGCTATGTTCCAAATGGCCTATTACATACGGCGGGCTTTCCGATTCTGGACGAAAATGGCAAACAGCACATAGTAGCTGAAAAATCTGAAGAATCTGCAGGATGTCAAATACACCCAGTACACAAATCCAGCCAAATATTGCAGTCTGCTCCCAAGATGTCTGCTTGACATACTGCCTCCCACAATGCATCGTAATTGATTCACTTTCTTCCTTATGTGACTTTGGGATGTAATCAGCATATTTAGTGCATTATCACCACCTGCTGCAGGAGTTTGAATTGGAGTTCATTGTTTAAACTATTTTTCTGTAGCAAGTAGCATGTGTAAATACTACAGAGCCAAAATGTCTGCTGTGAAAATGGTCTGTTGAGCAAAACATGTGGACCGGTAATCACACCCAGGCTTCTGACATGTCCACAGCTCATATGTGTTGTTTCCTGGTGGTGCCACATGATGCAACAGCATCACAAGCAGTATTAAGACGACTGTACTGGATGAAATGTAGAGTTCTCACGTCACGTCATTGTTAAAGTTGGGGTCTTGACAAGGCTCCGATAGGAATTCAGGCAACAGGCCAAGTTTCTTGAAGACTGATGCATCCTTTGATGAGGTTCAGCGGTGGTTCTGTTGGGTTTACTCTCTGTATAGTCATGAGGTCTCTGCCTCGAATTGTGAAGCGCCTAGAGATAATCGGCGATTATGATTGGCGCTATACAAATAAAGATTGAAATGAATTGAATTCAGAGAAAACAGTGGTGACTGCAAAACCATTAAGCTCTCAGTGTGTACAGTAAAGATAACTATAATGATATGTGAAACCAGGTGCTCCAGTTGTGTCTGAGCCCAAAATGAAAACTGATCACTATGTGCACTTGTGTTTTTCTTACAATTTATCCACAGCGAGGAGATAAGGAAAATGTTCATTAATAGGCTTGGTGAATAGCTTACCGAGGAGCACTGAAATCATTGAAACCACACTATAGAACTCAAAATGTAAACACAAAATGTTGTGGGCTATCTCAACAAATCAACAAAATAAATCTGCCAAGTCCTCAACACAAAATGCTACCTTAATGAATTTGACTGTTCAGCCCAGTTTTTTGGACAAATTGTTTTGTTATTGTACAGATCTTTACTATTAAAACTAAGATAGTTAAATAAGTGAGGTAATTTATGTAAATTCAGATGTATTCTGATTGGCTATCAGTGTTTTCACTGTCCATCCAATTGCTACCAAGATATAAGTTCTATAATGATAACAATAATCGTACTACCTATATGATTATTGTTATCATGATAGTTCTAGTGCCTGGGGGTGTGTGGCCTTAAGGCTTTAGTCAGATTGTCAGTTCTTACTTTATAATCCCAATTCAAAATACTTTTCACAACCAGAACTAAAACACTCTTTGTATAAGCTGATCGTCTTTTATATACTTCACATTGAATCCAGTGGATGTTGTTATTTCTCTTGTATTTGTATTTATATTTATAGCATCAACCCGAGCACAGACAGTACCTTCCCTGCACATACCATACACCAACACACACTGGTGTATTATACATTCACTGTGATTAAATCAAATTAAGTGGAAAACTTTAAATAAATGGAGATTACTGTAGTTTTCTTCCATGTTTCCTCTGTTTGTTGAACTTTATTGGATTATTCTGCTCAGTTTTCATCATTTGATTGTTCTCCATTTTGTTGTTTATTCTTTGTCTTTTGCTCATTTTTGTTTTTTTTTTTCCTTTTTTTTTTTTTTTACCTTCGCTGGTTGTTTTATACATTTTTATTTAGTTTCTTCATTGTATTGCCCATGTTTGTCAAACTGATTGTTAAGATTAGTTTCCTCATTTTTCTTCATTTTCTTGGCTATTTTGATTATTTCCTTGATAGTTGTGGTTATTTTTGTTCAATGTATGACTTTATTTTTGTTCATTTTCTTTAATATTTTGGTCACTTTTGTTCATTTGTTGGCTACTTTCTACATTTCAGTTCATGTCATTTGGTTAATAGGGTCAGTTTTGACCATGTTGCTGTCTTTCACAATATTGAATCAAAAAATGAACAATGCAAGTCCTCTCTTTATGCTCACACATTTGATGTTTTACATTTATGCTGTGATATATGGGTTCATTAGCAGGAAAAAATGAAGATATTACGGTCAAAGGAAAAGTCACATTCCTGTTTTGCATCTTGTTCTGCTCCTGACCCTTAACGTGAGCTGTGTTTTAAAACCACAGCCTTAAACAAAGCCTTATTATCACCGTCAGCGTCTCCCATGTGACTCTGTTGTTTACCACCAGGACTTAATGACTCCTTTCAAAACAGACGCAGTGTTTGACGTGACATCGTCATAAACTCTGCTTTATGACATGCTGTCAAAATGTGTCAGTGTTCCAGGCTAATCCTTCCCAACGTTATGCTTTGGATACAAAATGGGGCTTGGAATTCTAGTTTGTTCGATAATTTGTTCATTATGCCCTTCGGTTTGGTTCATTTTTTTGTGATTGATTCATTTTTATTCTTGAATTTTTGCTTGTTGTTGTTTAGTATTTTATTCCTTTTGCTTGTTTTGTGATTATTTGTGTTTATTATTCATTTGTTTGTTGTTTTGCTATTTATAGTTGTTTTTTTCTGTTTTTGTTTTTTTGGAGGATATTGGTTTCTTGTTACTGTGTCCACATACCTGGTGCGTGGTGAAATGTGACATCCTGTCTAATTCTTTTCACAAGAAAAGAGTTTGAAAAGTCACTCAAACTTCTGCTTTTCAGTAGCTGTATATTTTAGTTTTTATGTCCCATTATCTGGATATTTTCTTGATTGTTTTATTTGCCATCACTTGTTTATTTTGTCCCATATTTGTGATTATTTTGTTCATTTTCTTCATTGTTTTGCTCACACAACATAATTTGTGTTGATTTTGTGGATTATTTAGGTCATCTTTGTTGTTTACACTTAATTAATTTTGTTTATTTTGTTCATTAATTCATTCATTTTAATTGTTTCAACCCTGGGGTTTGATTGTAGTATTTAAAAAAAAAAAATGATTTCACATTTTTTGTGATTGTTTTGTTCACGTTTTTATTTTGTGGATTTTTTTGGTGAATATTTGCTCTTTTTTTTGTTAATGGATATAATGGACAAAATTATGCTGATTTCGTGCAACTTTTTGACTTAATGTTATCAACATTAACTCGAATTGAACAAAGTAAGTTCAATAAATGTTGTATTATATATATATATATATATATATATATATAATGAATTTGCTATTAGGGATTATTAAAGTTTATTCTATAAAGACTAAAATACATAGAAATGCTCTTACATGTGGGTTTATCTACGTAAATATGTAAACATTACATCAGTACACAGTGATTTTTTTTTTTTTTTTTGGTTCAGAGGACGTGCCACGTTGATTTATTTATTTATTTGGGTGCAGAGTTGAAAACCTTCGTGAAACTCGGCCTCTTCGCCTTGTGGTTGAGGTCGGTGGTGAACCGTGACGCTCCAAACACGGTGTAATTAGAGTCATTAGTTAAGTAGGTGCATTTGAATGGATGAGCTCGGCGCTCTTCGGGGCGCCTCATTATGCAGGCGCATTAAAAGAATACAGCGGGGGGCAAATGGGTGGTTAAGGGCACGGACAAAAAAAAGGGGCAGGGACCGCGAGGAGGGTCAGGATTCAAATTCTAAGTGGGAAGATGCCCCCATTGTCGCTGGGCTTAAAAACGCAGCGCGTGGAGAGAAGCTGCTGTTACTCACCGGCGGCGCGTTTGGAAGGATCACCATGTCTTCCCGTCGCGTTTGGATCGCGTTCTGTCTTCTCTCGGTTATGACATGTGACACTGGAGTGTATGGTCGGGTTCTGTCACAGTGGACCAAACACGGAAAACCAGCTTTACGCACGGACGTGTTAAAGCGGTGGAGACGCGGGGCCACGGAGGCGCACCGGGAGCGGTGCGCAGAGCTTCACGCGCCCTGGCTGGAAAACACACGTGCACCTCGGGATGAGGAGACTGTAATGCAGCTACGCGTTCGGCCTTTTTTACCGGGGGTCTCTCATGTTTCGGTTTTTCCCGGGAAATCTCTTTTCAGCTTTATCCGACGGGTTTACCGCTGTTGTCAACAAGGAGTGAAATGCAGGAGCGTCAAAGGAATCCAAGGGCGGGTGAAAGGAGGTAAGACGGACACGACACCCACCGGAACGAGCGTTCACCGGGTCGCACCGGAGCCCTGCCGATCAGGCTTTTGTCACGAACGAGATATTTCATTACAGGGAAATCATCAACGACGCCAACTTCTGATTTTTAAGGAAAAGTTCGTAGAACAACGCGCAACTCCAAGTGTCCTCCCCCCCCCAACTTTTAATGCAGTTATCTTTTGGTGCTTTACATAAAATTGAGTGCATCTGAAACACTATCGCAATTGTATAATCTTTACTATGTTGTTGTTAAGTGAAAGGGGCATTTTTGTAGTTTTTTTCATTCCTAAACTTCATCCGACCATGTCTGGATCAAAAATCAGTATATACAGTACTTCAGAAGTCAGTTCAGCCTCGAATACGGTATTTTTAAAATGCAGATGCTGATTTGAGAAACCTTAATTTTTGAAAATGTTAAATAACTGACATGTCACTACTTTTTGCTAACTGATAAGTCCACTAATAAGGGACTAATTTCAACATATAAAAACTATTCTTGATGTCAGGTAACATTGGTTACTACAGAACTCACACAGAAAAAAGTCCATATCTTTGAGGAAACATTTCATCATACATATGGACGTCAATGAGAAGAAGGAGCAATAAATGGCTCATTTTCATCATCCAAGTGACATAAATAGTAAATGGAAACACATTTAAAATACATTTAATTTCCAAGGAATAGTAATGTTGTAGTATACAAGATTGGTCTTGAGATCAGTGTCAGGACCACATCTTGAAAGTTTAAGTGCATTTTCTCCTGGTTTTCAGGACTTTATGTCAAGACCACTTCTGTATGGACATATTTGTTAATTTCTCTACTGAGGTTTGAAAAAAAAACATCATAAAACATTTCCTTTTTTTTCTTTCTTTTTTGTCACTTCCTGATTCTTCTTTCCATAGGCCTTTTACTTCTGCCTCCACTAATCCATCTCATTCCTTACACCGTATGAATCCGTAATACAACAAAAATGCCCTTGTTGTGGATTTAATCTGGTCTTTAAATTCAGGAGGTCCTGCCTATACAGCACTAGTCCACAGCTAAGCAATACTTACATGACCACAACAACAATCACCTCATGAAGACCATTAATATGCAGTATACACTGATTTCCTATAAAACACAAGATAAGCAGCTGATACAAATTAGCTTAAGGAGCAACTGTGGATGCTTCCTGCTAAATACCACATGCCACTTCACAAAACATTAATGGCTTGATTATGCAGCTGCATAGTCGGCCGTGTTATCTACATACAAATTAGCTGGTTTAAAGTCTCCTCCAAGAGTTGCAGAGACGTCCTGCTGACAGATTAGGACAGGATTGAGAGTGGAAGATCTGAGAGGGTTGATTAAAAAGGAGCCTGACACAAGTGCACATGCTCTGTGACATTAAAATGTGTGTGTTATCTTCGTCTGCGATTCTGATTATGTCTCACTCTCAGATGCAGATGTGGAGTTTCTCGTCTCCAGGGAGATTTCAGCGTTGACAGTTACGAGTGCGGAGCTTCATCTGCAGCTTTCAAACCCACTGCATATAAACATACGTCCTGTGCTTCCATTTATGGTGAAGCGGAGCCTTCCTACCAGGTAAAGAGTCACCTTTATCTGCAAAAAAAAAAACAACTTTAAGTCTCAGACCCATAGGTTTTTTTTTTTTCCGGGGAAACATCAGCAGTATGACTAAATTGTGCATTTGTCTCCCATCAATGAAACACTGTCAATTCATATGACGTGAACCTTTTGTGTCTCTAGAAAACATTTCTAATCACATTTTGTATGGGTTCATTATTGAGTTATTTTCTTGAATTTCTCAATTATTTTGTCTGTGTTTGTTAATTTAAAAAAATATATATTTTGTTCATCTTTTGCTTTTTTTTTTTGGGTATCTTGTTCATTCCGGGGATTATTTTGTTTCATTTGTTGCTCATTTTAGTTCCTTTTCTAGATTGTTTGGTCCCATTCGGTTCATTGCTTGACCATTTTCTTTATTTTGTTGCTCATTTTGGTCCAGTTTTACCAGCTTGGCTAATTTTATTTTCTTGATTTTTTTTTTTTGTCTTTGCTGGTATTGTAACAGTTTGTTTTTCTCAGTTTCTGTTCAATTCAGCCTGTAGATTATTCTGTAAGGTTTTTTTTTTTGCTAATTTTTGTTCATTTTCTTGACTATTTTGTTTATTCTGGATATTTTGTTCCCTTTTTAATTCATTTTGTTGCCCATGTTGTTCATCTTCATTTTATTCCTTATTTTCTTTATTATTTTCCTATTTTTGCTCATTTAGTTCCTATTTTCATTACATTGTTGACCATTTCCTTCATTTTTTTTGTTACCTTCATAAACTTAAGCAGTAAAAGCAACATATGTTGGTGCATCAACAGTTAACGAGAACACAGAAATTAAAATTTTCAACGTAAAAATTCCAGGAGGAGCCAGATATGCCTGATTTAAATAATGGCCCCTTGATGGTCCAAATAAAACTTATGCTCGTGCTCAGACCTCGCTGCATTTTTCTTTCGTGCCTCCTTCAGATACAGCTCGTGGACTCAGGGTGACGCGGTGGAGCTGAGAGTGGATCTGCAGTTCCTTTTCAAGAGTCTACAAGAAGCCACAGGAGGGGCCACGTCGTGGGGCCCCAGCTTGGTGAACATGCGGTGGGTGGCGTCTCCAAGAGGGAGTCCATTAAGAGAAAAGCCTCACACTCTGCAGGACACTGATGTGACGGGGGATGGGATGCAATCTCCTCTGGAGCTGGGGTTAGTGTTGGACTGCGGTCAGAGTGGATCGGGGGAATCCTGCAGATCCAGTGGCGTTCACCTCACACACGCCCCTTTCCTCACTCTGTACTACAAATAAAGTTGGACAGAAATCTGACTATTTTCTGCTGGGGAGAAATCTGGCCGTTAAGTGTGACGTCATCCAGAAAACTCATCTTCACAGTCAGACAACAACAGCAGGACTCCGTGAGGTACCATTTATTCACCAGGGAACGCTACATTATATTTACTTAACTCATTTAATTCATAGTGGCTAAGACACACCGTTTCACTTCCAAGTTATGGGAACTTGTTTCAGGAAAATATGAATAGTGGTCTGTGGTGAGACACTCTTTATCTTGTTTGAATTATCCCATCATTTACACATATGATCTTTTTACAACTCACAAATGTCATAGTTGGTGATGGAGCTAGTTTCATGTAAAACCATTCAAAGGACTGTATTTCCCTCTGCTGGCATATGTCAGAAACACTAAAATGGCTGCTCCATGTGCAAGTGTGACCTCATTATTCAAGAATAAAGTAGTGAAAGACGTGACACTTTCACAGGTCAGCTCATGTTGAACTGCAGACTTTTCAGCAGCACTGAGCAGACTGTGGGCACACGATGCCAGTCATGTCATGTGCATGACTTCCTGGTTGCAGTCTTTGCATATTTTCAGTCTCATAGGTCAACAGCTTTACAAAAAATGGCTACTTTTCTTGAAATACCAAAGTCCCTCAAACTCACAAACATCTGTGTATGATGGCATATTTCAAACACGATCAAAAAATTGTCTCTCATTCTTGGCTGCCTTGAAGTTTTTTTTCCTTATGGTAGGTCCCACGGGGGAAAAACAGAGGTGGGAAGCTATTCATGTATTTTTTTTTTTTTCCCCCCTCATGAGTGTTTCACCCGGTTTGCAGGGACACATTTAGGAGGCTCACACTGTAGACTGAATAAAGCCATAAAATAGTCTATTTGCATAATACCATATTGTGTACAACTAAACTGACAGTGACATTTTTACTTAAGTGTCTGAAATGTCATTAACAACCACAATCCATTGTGGCTCAAATGTCTGTTCCCTAAATGGGCCCCTGTGGATGAAATATGTTTATTTTATATTTTTAGTAGTTTTTGTCTTCCACTGCAAGCACAGAAAAGGGCTAAATATGCAAGAGAAATTTAATATGAGCGGGCCCACTGCAATCTATTTTAAACTAGTTTACCAGTGGGAACAAACGTTAGTTAGCTAACATGCTAGCGTTAGCTTAGCTTGCAGGCTAAAGTTAGCTAGCACCAAAATAGTTTTCCTCATTCTTGTAAAGATCATCACATCATATATCACCTCCATCCAATTTGCATTCTCTTTATTGTCACAAAGAAAGTGCTAAAGCAATGAATGGATGCTTTTTTTGTAGATAATGGAGTTCTCGGTTGTGGAAACATAAAATGACGTCACTGCTTAACGGCCAGATGGATGCATTTTATCTGCATCTTTTTCAGCCTGTTCATAAGCAGCAAAAACAACACTAAAGCATGCACTTCAATGTCAAATCTATTAATTTATGAATGTTATGTTGTCTAAAGTATATATATATATATATAAATGTGTAAATTGTGAATATGATGCTGTATTTTTATGAAAACATTCTCTGGTTATTAAAGCGGATTCTAACCACGGCTCATGAAACTGCAGTGTCTGGTCAATGGTGTCCGTCTACTTTGTTCAGCTGTTTCCTCTTTAAACCTTTGGTGCTCTATTCTAAGAAGTTTTCACAGTTGGTAAAAAAAAAAAAAAAAAAAGGTGGAAAAAGCAGCACCTGGAGAAACAGGCCTACAAATATGTAGGCCACGTTTAGTGGCCAGACTGTTCTGTTACATTCTCAGGAAATGCACTCCGGCTGAGGATTTAGTCAAGTCACAGGTGTTTAAATTTGTACAAAGCTGCATAATCAGACAATTCACACTTTGGATGCTGTGGATTTGCTGCAAAAGCACTCATCAAATGTAAATCAGCCCAAATACAGCAGTTTCCAAAACTTTAACTCAAGACCCAAGATCATATGCAGTACTTAGATTTAACATTTTTATGTATGGAACAAAATAATAAAGAAAATAAACATAATGAACAATAGAATGAGAAATAGCCTTGTAAAAATATTTAAATGACCTTTCCCACCCAAGTCATATCAGTCATGCTATTGGCTGCCAGCAAATTCCTGGATTTATTTTACAATACAATCTTTAATTACCTGGAATTTATACAGTGTTATATAGAGTAGGATGAGAAACTCATCTGGATTTTTTAATGGATATGGACCATGGCCTCTGACATAAACATATTTACATTTGTGTCTACTTTAAAACATAAAGCAGACCTGCCCAACATAAGACATCCTGTGTACATGAGGAATGAAAAACTACCATCGCTGTAGCCTTTGCATAAAATGTGTCTGATGTTTAAACAGTGCTGAGTCAATGTCTGCTTCACATTCACTTGCTCTATGTAATGAAACACCGGTGATGTATAACCCCTTTTCAAATCATGTGTCACTGTAGAAAATGTAAACAAAAACAGATGATCATTTGCAAAGCATCAAAACCCCATATTTAATTGAACACAGCACAAACACATTTTTATGATAAACATGTTTTCTGAAAATTAAATGCTTATTATAAATTTTATGCCTACATGTTTCAGAAAAGTGACTCAGGGTCATCACCTCTACTCATAAGCAATGTGGCAACCGAGGAGACTAAATGCTTTCAATTTTTGAAAGTGGAACGTTTTCTCATTTTTGCTTGAATAATGCCCCAAACATTTTCAGTAAGTGACAAGTCAGGACTGCATCAGGCCAGTTCACCACCTGAGCTCCTTTACTAGGGAGCCACGCCGTTGAAACGTGTGCAGAATGCGATTTGACATCGTCTGGATGATGTAAGCAAGACCTTCCCTAAAAAAGCATGTACCTGACATTAATGCTCCAAAACCAATACATAAATATTGTTCAGCATTAATGTTGAAAAAAAAAAAACTGCCAATTAACCTGAATGAAGCATGTTGCTGAAACATTATATAGAATGTTCCCTTTGTGCTATTTTCTATTAAATATAGGATTCCAGGGTTTTACAAAGCATCACATATTTCACATAGTGACTCACCTTTTTTGGAAATGGACAGGTAGCCACACACTTTATGACCTCTGACTGAATGCTACCGAACAGACATTATCAGTCATGTTTGGAGTCTTTGACAAAAACCACAGCAGCACGTTCTGATAAAATAGCACATTTATTAAAAAGAGACAGCATTTATCAGAATTTGCCATGTAGCAGATATTTTCCACGTGAGTCAGTTCAGTGTCTTGAGTACATTTCCCAGTACACCTGTTGCTGCCTGATGTAATGTTCTGACACAATGAGGCACACTCACTGTTTCCCACGCTCACTGTGATCAGAGGAGGTCTGGTTTATCTGGAAAGTTGGCCAAAGTTTGAATCGGTACAGATTTAGCTCAGTATCAGCTTTGAAAATGAGGGGAAAAAAGAAGAGCGTGAGCATTAAACCAGGGTGGTCTACAAGCAACAAACATATTTAATGCTTTTTTTTTTTTTAGATAATCTGAATCAAATGTAGAGTTTTGGGCAAATCATTCTTTAGACAAGCTGAAGGTAAATAATCAAGTAGCATCTGAGTCTTTAAAAGTGACAGATGAGATGTATGAAGATAAAGACTGGACAGAAAATTGACCAAATAGAACAAGAAATGAATTACATAATCAAAAAAAAAAAGAACAAAATTGTTACGGAAACAAACCAAACTTAGTAAGATAATGAACAAAATTATGAAAAATGACTAAAAAAACACCAAGAAAAAGTAACAAAAAATAGAAAAAAAAATCCACAAAATAAGCAATCAAGAAAATCAAACAAATAGTGAGACCTTGACCCCTAAAATTTAATTAATATGAAAAAAAAATGACATCCACAAAATGACTAGTCGAGAAAACATTACACCAAGGAGAAAAATAAAGAAATATTAACAAAATTACAAACAAGACTAAAAAATGAAAAAACAGAAACTGAACTGAAACAAAAAACATGATTTTTAAAAGTTACATAAATTGAACAAATTAATCAAGAAAATAAACTGAACAGTGAACAAAATTTAATAAAAAAAAAAACACACACAAGAAATAATAATAATAATAATAATCACAAATAAACCATAATATGGTTACCAGACAAAAATGAACAAATTGGAACAACTCAATTAGCAAACTGAACAAAAAAAAAATCTAGAAAATCATCTAGGAAGCATACAAAATGACTAAAATAATCCATAAAAAACAAAAAGTAAATTATCAAGAATATGAACCAAAATAATCTACAAAAAGGAAAGAAAATAGTTTAGAGAAAGTGACCTAAACAGACAACAATAATCCACAAAAACAAAATAATCCAAATAAATAACAAAAAGAACGAAAATAGTCAATAAAAATGAACCAAGGGAACCAAAATTATCCACAAAAAAGAAAATAATCAAGAAAATGAACCAAAATGACCAAAAATATTCCACAAATAAAAACATTTGACAAAATGAACCTTAAAAAATTTTAAAACTACAAATAAAAAAAATATATAAAATAAGCCATGAAATGAACAAAATAAACACCCAAAATGAACAGGCCTAAACAAAATAATGAACAAAACTGATCAAAATAATCCACAAAATGAACAAAAGATTAAAATTCATTTGTAATTATGTTTCCTATATTAATAAAAGTGACTTCTGAAAGACCTGTCGACAGCCTGCCACCAAGAATGTATCGTTAATTAAAAGGCGTTCCTTAAAATGACTCATCCATGGTGATGCTGAAAAGCAGGTTGGGGACTAATTAAAAGGTGACGATGTCCAAGTAGAAAATCTGACTCGTTCCTATCGCCTGGTTTTATCACAAATAAAGAAATAACATGGAAAATGAAGAAGCTTAATCGTCATTTAAATATTAGAATTAGGATGAAACGACAGCACTTCTTTGGTTCTTGTGGAAAAAAAATGGAAACTTTGAGACGAGATCTTCATTCCACTCTGAAAACTGTGACGTGTTCTGGAAATTGACGCATGGTAGAGATTCATACACAAATAAATAAATGTGGTGTTTACTTGGGACTCAAATGTAGAAAAACATCATCATAAACTGATATAATATCTTGGTTTTTCACTGTAAATGAATACACCTATCAGCATTGTTCTGTATTGTACTGTCACTGAAAGCAAATGAACAAAATTGTTAAATTATAAAATAGAAACTTAATATGAATCAGCAAAAACAAAATGAACAAGACAATTAACAAAATGAACAAAAATGAAAAAAAAAACAATCTAGAAAATAAACCAAAATAACCCACAAAATAAAGACAAACAAGAAAAAAAAGACAAAATCAAAAGAAAACGATTCAGAAAATAAAGTAAAATAATTCCCCAAAAAAAAAACAAATATGAATAATAAAGAAAATAATCTGGAAAATAAACCAAAATAATCCACAAAATGAGAAACAGATCCACAAAAAAAAATCCCCAGAACAAAATAATGAAAAAAAAAGAAAATGCACAAAAAATGAAATGAGAGAAAAAGAAGAAACTAAAAAAAAAAACCCCAGAAAAATAGAAAACTAAACTGAACAAAATAAAATTACCAACATCAAATTAAAATGAAACAGACAACACTATAACTAGCAAAATGAATAACAGTGAGGTAAACAAAAAGTGAAATGTGCAAAACTATCAACAAAAGTCATGAGAATGAATAAAATGAACCAAATGATTATCAACCTCATTAAAAAAAAAAAAAAAATCATCGCAGGATACATTTTAGAATTAGATGTCAAATTTGGGACCTGCAGCATTTTCTCCTGTTTCCACTGCCAGTTTCAACTCCATTGTTTATTTCAGCATAAATTCTTTTTTGCATTTCAAATGAATGGGACCAGGAACTAAGAGGGACTCTGGTAAACTATTCCCATTTCCCTGCTGTGACTATCTTGAGCTGAAGTAAGACCCACTAACCATGTGGATCACGGATTAACACAGAATCATAAATGTCAATATGTCATGTTGCACCTTTGGACACGACGAAACATTTTCAAACAAGCTTTATCGTAATTAATCAATCACAGATTTAAAGACAATGCAGCTACACTCACTGGCCATTTCATTAGGTACAGCAGTTATAACAACTTGCGGCACAAATATCAAATCATCAGTGTATTCAGGCATGTGGACATAGTAAGCACGACCTGCTGAAGTTTCAATGAGCATGAGAATGGAGAAGTAATTTTATTTAAATGACTCTGAACATAGCACGGTTGTTGTTAACAGCTGATCTACTTGGACGTTCACACACAACCGTCTCCAGGATTTACACAGTATAGTGTGAAAAACAGAAAACATCCAGTGAGCAACAGTTCTCTGGATGAAAACACCTTGTTGAGATCAGAGAATGGTCAGGCTGGTTTGAGCTGATGGAAACAGCAGTAGCTCAAATGACCACTTGTTACCACAGAGTAATGCAGGAGAGCATCTACAGACGTACGTGTGAAGTCTTGAAGCGGCAGAAGATCACACATGGTGAAGCTAAGAACAGGACAGTAAGGCTACAATTCACATGGACTCAATACAAGTAATCAATAGAAAGCTGGAAAATATTACTTTGTCCAGTGAGTCTGAATTTCCACTGTGACATTTAGAGGTTATGGCAAGGATTGGCATAAACAACATGAACTCAGGGATCCATCCTACCTTGTATCAACTCCTCAGGCTGCAGGTGGTGGCACATTTTTGGACCTTTAGTCCTAACTGTACATTGTTTAAACACCACAGCCCACATGAGAAACGCTGCCGACCATGTCCGTCCCTTTATGACAACATCTTATGATAGCTATGTGGCGCAACGCAGTACGAGTATGGTGTACCTAATAAAGTGGCCAGTGAGTGTACGTTCTCCCATGAAAAAGTCTACTACTACCTATTTAAAGGTTTCCTCCACTGCCATTGTTGTCTCGCTCACGGCTGTGGGGTGCACTCCGGTTGCATTCAGACGTCAGACTTTAGTCAGAGGTTTCAACTGGAATGGCCCCAAGGTCAAATGTCAAACTCAGACAGTTCAAGATGGCCGCCACATGCGTCCCTTGAGTAAACAGTCTAATTTTAACGTTTGTAGCAGTTCTGTTTTATTTGTTTCACTCAGTTTGTGCATTGTTATCATGTAGAGTACATATCTGTCGTCCGTACGGTGAGTGATTTTCTGTCGTCTTAGTGGGAACACGGTCAAATTCTGGTCCTGCCCTCTGATGTAATCGCCACTACACTGTCGCCGCCCGGCCTGTGCACCTACATGGACAGTGGAAAGGCAAGGACCTGGCCCCGAAAGAAAACAGAACGGAGTCGAGCTGAACGGATACTGGCAGTGGAAAAGTGGCACAAGAGTGTTTGAAACAGCCACTAGAAACAAATCTCACACGGTTCTCAGGAAAATCTTTCAAGTGACTTTGCTCCTGAAGAGTGTAACAGTAGCGTCAGTCTTTAATTTGACATGAACTGACAAGAGCTGCTGACGTGGAATGAAAATCTGTCCTTGAAACCGGTGTTTAAAAATTAAAGTGAAGGTGGGATGGATGGATGGATGGATGTCGAAAGACATTTTCCTTTTTAAAACAAGCCAACAGAAGAGTGAGCTCAGGGCGGATGATGGTAAAGCACAATGTATTCAATAATTCAAGGCAACAAAGACAAACACACACAAAATGATTTTAAAATACACGAGGCAGTGCAAAAGGTCACACCAATAAAATATCAAGTTTAAAAATTCAAACAAAACAGATCCTGAGGAAAAAAATCCAAACATACATTATAAAATATCTCTAGATATCAGCCCCACTGATTTAAATTAGATATAATAGAATGGAAGATCCCACATTTTCAGACATAACCTCATTTATTTGACGTACAGACAGTTCATCCGCGCTGCCTGTAGATTTCTTCTTTATTTATTTAAACTCTGTACCAACAACCGTCCCTCCCCAGAAGAAAGGCCACAGTCCGCACAAGAAAATTTATAAACCCTAACACTTCGACGACAACACAAAGTGATGAGAACATATGTCGTCACACCAGAAACAGTGTGATCCTGTACCTTATATACACACGCGACTGTGTAGACTCCGGGGGAAAAAATAAAAAATAAAATAAAAAATAAAAAAGCACACGCAACACGGGGACTTTGGTGCTGAATTCAATCACGTTTTTCCACCTTTTCAGAAGGAAAAAGGTGCTTCTGTGTCTTAAATAGGACTCGAGAACAACAACAAAAACCCCAAATGAGAAATTGTGGATCGATATTTTTATTGGCACTAACGTTCCACTCAACAGGAAGAGGATGAGTGAGAATTGGGGAGTGATTTCAGCCTGAATTTTAAGTATTTTGTTTCAAGTACTGCACATTAGAGCTGGGCGATAAATCAATAGCTAATATGACATTTAATGGTTTATGGTGTTAAAAATTTCTATGATGATACAAACCAGACATTGTTCATTTACTTTTGGGTTTAATGTTGTTATAGACAGTGTTTGCAACATTTCAAGTCACAACATCCGAAAATATTGTGTGGTTCATGTCATTTCAAATAAAAAGGAGTTCTTAATGTATTTTTCTTCTTTGTGCCTATTACATCATTTCTGTCTGTATGCCATGAATCTATATTATCTGTTGCTCAAGGCTTTTTGGGTCTTTTCCATTATTTGACTTTTTCCATGACTTTGCATCTTTTTAAACCCATCACTTAAAGTCTTTTTGCATCTTTAACCCTCAAAGACGGACACGGAGTTTTTGGGACAGCTGCCACTCTCACTCATTTTGTTTCCCAAACATATTCCCAGAGTTAGCACCATGTTGAGTAGCTTAAAGTGCAAAGTTATCATTTGCATCACTGAAAAAAAATTTGCAGATGATTTTTGCAAATAACAGCAAATTTGAAAGCTTTTTGACTGCCATGAGCAGCCAATTAGGTCCTTTTGGGATAACATTTTTGTCTTTTTTCTTAAACATCATTTGCCCTTTTCAGCCTTATGCTGCTGATGCTGAGTCTTTTTTGCCTCTTAAATGTCATCTTCTGTATTCTTTGTCTTTTTTTTTGCACCACACAAACACTTCAGTCTTTTTTGCAACTTCTTTTTCATGCATTTGTGTAATACGCCATTTTTGTCTATTACATTATTTGAATTTTATGTCTTTCTGCAGCAGTCACGTCATCCTTTGCATTTTATGTTGTATTTTCATCTTTTTACATCTTACATCTTCATATTTTATGTCATCTCTTACATCATTATTCAATTGTTTGCCTTTTTCGAGTTTATCCTTTTTGGCATTTTTTTGTCTTGTTGCATTGTTTATTAATAATCCCTAAACTCAGCTTTTTATGTCATCATGTTTGCGTCTGTTAATGTCACCATAGGTCTTATTACTTGCATCGTTTATATAGTTTTCTTCCTTAGACTCAGGTCTTTTTGCAACAATCATTTTTAAAAAAAATCTATTGTATGTCGTTTTGTCCTCCTGTTAATAATAATTTCCACCCACTAATAATTGTGTGGTTTCTTCAATTCTCATTATGGACTCAAAAACACCTTTAAACTTCCATTAAATAGCGATTTAATGTTCATAGTTACTGACAGACTCGTATGAAAACTTATTGTTGCTAGATTTTTGGCTGCATCGCCCAGCTCTATTGCACATGGTAACAGCGATAGTAGCGGTGGGGGGGGGGGGGGGTATTTAAGAAGCATTAGTGAAACGGGCCAAGTTACAAAACCGTCCTCGGAGCTGAGCACTTAAGGGAGGTAACAAGATACATAAATAGGAGGTTCACAGCACAGCTCTACTAGAAATGAGAATAAAGCTGCTTTTCATTTCATTTGCATGGAAAGCAAAAGGGAAAAAAAAGGATATCACTGTCCAAAGGCTGAGGCTTAAACACAGTCAACGTGGACAAAAAAGGCTCAAACATAACATTTTTCCCCCAGTTTGCTTCATTAATTAGCTTAACTGCACTGGAAGAAAGAAAATACAGCTATGTTTTAAGACAAGAGATGTGAAAAGGCTGCATGGAAAGTGGAAAAATCAATATCTGCTCATGTATAAGTCAAGTAAACTTCTGTTTTCTTACTGACAGCAGTGTTGTGCTTCTTGTTGTTTGCTACAGATGGATGGACATTTAAATTTATTATGAGATTCTGGATTCATTATATTAACGCAGAGCTGCAGCCTGTTGCCCCTCAGTTTCTTAAGAGGACTGAAATTGACTTTAAATTAGGAAAACAAAAAGACGTTTATGATAAAAAGCATTGCAAGAAAAAGAACAATCAAGTTTTCCTCAGTATAACAACTGATCTAAAAAGGCAAAACCCTTATTCCTTTAAACCAATTCTTTCAAAACGGTCCAAATTCACCATCTTAGAATGATATTCGCAAGTCTTTGCAAGATTCAACAGGCGATCAGGATTTACTTTGAAATAAAATATTCTTTGGTGAAACAAAAAAGGCAGCTTTCATTCACAAACTGATAAACTAAAAAGGAAATAAAATACCGTACTTCCTCAAATAAACTCTGGCAGCCCGCTGTGAGCAAGGTCTCGACCTGAACAAATAAAACCTGTCTTCAAATACAGGCGGTGTGGAAAATAATCTGTCATAATGTGCTACCAGATGAGCACAATGGTGACTACTATTGCTTTAATTCAGTGTTTTTTGACAAGTATGTGTAAAAATTAAGTTACTTTAACACAACACTGAAACAATATTCTGTAATTTCAACCTTATTTAGCTTAAATCACTCAGTGAAGTTTTCTGATCCCAGTCCCTCCATGTGTGTGAATCATTAAACCAAACTTAAGCCCCATTAAGCAATGAATGGTTTCTATTAGTACTGGGCAATAAAATGATAATAATCATTGCAGTGATATACATTTCATACAGATATAGATATTTAATCATGATGACTCATCCTGATAAACATTTCCTATAGTCTCTTTAATGATAATGTAATTTTTGATAATTTCATTTATTTTATTGGCAACTAATGCACACTTTCATATACATCCTGACAAAAAGAAGGTCTTTTGCGTTAATTTCACCTTCTTTCTATTCTATTTTATGTGATTTCTGTGTTTTCTTGCAATCTTGACATGCATTATTTTTGACAGTTAATATGATAACGATCATTTCAGGTGATATGAAAATTGTATTGTTCCAATTCCTATCCCTTGAAATGTTACTGTGTTGAGCACTTTTAGCATCTCAGAGGAGTAGATAAAGGTAAGGTTTCAAGACAATTAGGACGAGTTCTACTGATCAAACAAATCAAATTAAATATAAATGCTTTCAAAATAAAGGCCTGGCACCTTCTGCAGCTAAAAGAAATCAATGAAGGCCCCAAACAATATTTGCGGAAATACGGTATGGTAATACACTGCCTGGCCAAAAAAAAAAAAAAAAAAGTCACCACCTGGATTTAACCAAGCAAATGGGCACGAGCCTCCCATTGAATAATTTCTGCATGAGTGATTATGTTTCAGCTGGCAACAAGTGATATAAGGATAGTGGGGAGCCATCATGTTCAAAGAAAAAATGTGGTTGGAAAAAAATCTTGAATGATCATGACCGATAATCACTTAAATGTGTGGTGAAATCAAATTG
>JAQQAE010001625.1:0-24740 GCA_029823295.1 Pseudamia nigra
AATGGGTAGGGAAGAGACAGCTGCAAAACAAGCAGGGCAGTGGCTCTTGAGGACTGGGGTTGGCCACCCCTGATCTAGACTCTAGAGCAAGGGTGTCAAAGTCATTCACAGCGGTGGGCCGAATTTGAAACTCGTATCAACGTCAGGACAGGGTCAGTATTTCTGTAATAGATCTAAATTGGCTGTGTTTTAATCAGGGGTTTTGTAATGATTTTAAAGTATTGCACATAATGCATTAACCAGTACATACGTTAATATGAACTGAATTAATATGAACTGAATTAATATGACCTTCATGATATGTTATTCAGTTTAGTACAAACCAGGGATTTGAAAATGTGGGAGCATATTTAAAATAAAACACTTACGTATTCATTTCTTGTGCTCCCTGTATGAGCAGTTTTTTTTACAGTCATTTCCATTGAAAAATTTTTAATCACAACCGAATCAGAAAAATACAATGAAAATCTAAATAACGTAGGAAATATCTGAACCATAAATAGTCTCCTCAGTGTTCACTCTTATCAAATGTTCAGTCTCCCCTGCTCTAATGCTCCTCTCAGTGCTTCCTGGTGTGTGATGCACTGATCCACTGTCAGCTCACCTGTGCAGGTATGTGACTTCTCCAAATCCTCTGCACTGATCAGCTCTTTTCACTCAACATCACAGGGGTCATCAGCACCATCAGTCTGTCCCAACAGGGTTTGATTTAATTATACATTGATATTTCACCAAATATGGTCTTGTCTTGGCTCTGACGTGCATTAAATCCCAAAAGTTTTTAGCGTATCCGCAGATGATTGAGAGACGTACAGTGTCAGTGCTCTTCCACACCAGGAGAATATGCTGTCAGTCTTTTGTTCCATCAGCTGTGCAGTGTGAAGCTCTTGTACCTGGTCAGCAACAGTATTTCTTCTGAGGCTGTTCGTCTGGACATATGATGTCAGGTACATTCATCCAGCACTGCCTCACAAACCCTGTCAGTGAAATGCTGCAGTAGAAGGTGTTTCTGGGCATTAATAATGTCGTGATAAATCTGTCTTTCACATCATCCTCACATTGTGATTATGTAAACGTAGTCTGATGTGACTCTTTTGAACCCTTACATTCTGCAGCTTCTACTGTTTGTCCAGGTTTTTGGAGCCTGTCTGTCCCAGTGTTTTGTCTCATATTGCCATCATTATACAGTGGAACCTCGGGTTATGAATTGAATTTGTTCCAGCATCATGTTCGTGACATGAAAAATTTGTGAGACAGGACTGGATTTCCCACAGGAATACATGTAAAACCAATTAATCCATTCCAAGACCCATGAAAATTCCCATATACAGTATGTATTACACACCCATATGTGCACTCTCATTCATTATTATTACTTGAAAAGGAAGTTATGTTAATTATCTGAAAAGAAATGCATGAAATTAATTCTGAAAATGACACTTACCATAGGAGGAGGGCTGCAGGCAAAGGAAGCTTTGTAGTGGTGGCAGAGGAGGGAGGGAAGGAAGCAGAGACGGCCTGAACGTAAACAGCACCGCAAGAATGTTTTTGTATAATCTCCTGTTTCATAGGCATCAACGTTATATTACGGGTCTTCTTGTCACCACTATCATTCTTCTTAGGTCCCATGATGAAAAACACAAAACGAAGCAGTACTTTAGGTGAAAAAAGGCACAAATATACAGTGCAAAGTTCATGTGGAAGTTTCCAATTGGTTGGTAGACTATCTTGTTCGCAACCCGATTTTTTTTTTTTTTCATGAGACGGGACAAAATTTTGGCTGACGTCATCTTCGTAACCCGAAAAATTTGTGTGTAGATGCATTCATAACCCGAGGTTCCACTGTATCCTGTAATTAAGCAACGTCGGCTCCACCAACAAGGCAAACGAGACAAAGTTGTTCCTAAACTGATCCTCTGTGAAGACGCTGTTCATTCATCATTTATTTTGTAATACCTTAATTTTAATCCTTAGTGATCAGATGGGCACTCTGAGATGTAAGGAGCACAAGGGGAGCTAGCGCTGTCGCAATGCATTGTGGGATTTGTCGCGTCAGTGGTATGCGAGCTATTCAGTAGCAGACCAGTCATAATAGAGGTTTGATATTATCTCACGGCCCAGATGGAATCATCCGGCGGGCCGGACTAGGCCCACAGACCATATATTTGTACATTTGACTTCTGTCAGTTTAAAACCACTTACAAACCAAGATTGAACAGCTACTACTCCTCCTTGTTTCTTAATGAGCTACTAAATGTTTTATCACATTTGAAGTGATTTTGTCAGTCAGATCTGGTTCTTCAATGGTTTTCTCCACAATATGTTGAAATGTGAGCATCCTCCAGTATAGTTTTCCAAAGACTTTCTAATAATAACTGATGTTTCTACGCCTGTGTGCACACTGTGTGTCTGTCTGCTGGTATGTTTTGTATCCAGCTTAGGGGGTGATTGGGGTGGAACAAACAACAGCTGGGTGCCGTATGATTCACATCCCCTACAGACACATTTTGTATTTACAAAGCAGAAACTTGCATTGAAGATCTTATTTACATAGGACTCTAGTATGAATGCATGTGCATTACACACGTACATTTACGTTCAACAGACAAGAGAAATGACTGTCTGACACTGAAGTAGCACTAGCTTAACGGCTGCTGTACTTTTCAAAGCCACTGTTGAGAATTATGTTTGCCCTGGAGCCAGTGAGCAACGACTTGGAAAACACTCGAAACAGCAGATAGTGTTGTCGCAGATGATGTTGCCAAAATTAGGAATGTCCTGTCCCAAGGGGATGCAGAAAAATTAATCCATGCATTTGTTACGTCTAGGCTGGATTATGTAACTCACTATTGGCAGGATGTCCAAATAAAGACATAAAAAGTCTCCAGTTGATCCAAAATGCTGCAGCATGAGTTTTAACTGGTGTCAGAAGGAGAGATCATATTTCTCCAATTTCTCTGTAAAATTTAGAATTGCATTTAAAATCCTCCTCTTATCTTACAAAGCCCTAAACAACAAGGCTACCATCTATATCAAAAACCTTATTGTTCCCTACAAACCAATCAGAACTCTCCAATCCCAGAGTGCAGGTCTACTTGTGGTTCCTAGAATCTGCCAAGCTCCTCTCCTGTGGAATCAACTTCTAATATGGGTGTGGGATGCAGACACACTGTACCTTTGAAACTAGGCTTAAGACTTTCCTTTTTGACAAAGCATATAGTTAAGTCTAGGTCAGGAAAACCCTTAATCTTCTCTTAGCTCTGCTGCATAATCCCAGGCTGCGGTGATTCACTGAGCTTCTCTTTCTCTTTCTTCATCTCCTTCTTCCTCTTCCCTTAGCTCTCTCTCTAAATCTTTTCCATTCCCCTCACTCTCCCTCTACATCTTCTCTCCATCTTTCTTTCTCCATCTCTCACCTCTCTATTCGCCTCTCTTTCTCTGTCCCTCTCTAAGCCCCTTCTTATTTTCTATTTTGCCATACTGTGATACTAACTTGTGTCTTCCGTGTAGTTTTGTGCTTCCTCCCCCTGCCCAAGGTCTCTAGGTCTCTTGATGTCCTTGCTGTGTTTGCCGGTTGTGGACCGGTCCAGTGTCTGTGTTGTTTGTTGTTCCACCTCTACTCTTTTCTTTTGTCTCTCCTCTGTCCACTAACACCAACCGGTTGGGGCAGATGGCCGCCTACCCTGAGCTGCTGGAGGTTTTTCTCTCCCATTAAAGGAAGTTTTTGTTCCCCTGTCGCACTTGGCTTGCTCTCGGTGGTTCTGTTGGGTTTACTCTGTGTATAGTCCTGAGGTTTCGGCCTTGAATTGTGAAGCACCTAGAGCTAATTGCTGATTATGATTGGTGCTATACAAGTAAAATTGAAATGAATTGAATGTATTAAACCCCGAATGTGTGCTATTTAGTAACATATAGAGGTGAAGATTCAGACAGTACCTAACTGAATCCTGTCACAAATGCTACCCTAGGGCAGCAAAATGGGACATGTCCTTGTTAGAGCCTTGTTTTTTTTCTATTTCTATTTTTCATCTGACCACAGAACAGTTTTCCATTTTACCTCAGACAATTTCAGACACTGGTTTGTGTTTTCATATGGCACCGTCTTTTGCAAATAATTTGCAAATCATTGCATTACGTTTTAATTTACATTGTATTTGCATTACAACTAATTAGGCTTGTAGATCAAAGTGCAATGATTTCAGAAGTTATTGATCTTGAAGGTCAGAGTCAAGGTCATTTGATGATTGAGAGGTGCCCTGCAGTCTAATCTGTGATATATTACCATTTGGTGCCTCTCGCTGTAGTACCGGTAGTTTTGATACTATAAGTCAAAAGAGGCTGTTATTATTCATGAATGCTGTGTCCTAATTAATATGCATATTAGGTGGTGGTTGCCATAGAAACCCTTCCTCCTACCCTGACTGCCCATGTGCCAAATTTGGTTGGTTTGGGTCCAGGGACTTTGTAGATACAGAGCTAAGTGTAAGGACGGACACACATGAACAGAGATCTCACAGAGTGAAAAGGATGTAAAAGAAGCAACAAGACTAAAACGACATTAAACACACAACAAGACAAAAAAAATGACAAGATGCAAGAAGACAAAAACAATGTAAAAGACACAGCAAGACAAAAATTATTTAAAAAGCACAACATTGGACCAAAGCCACAGCACATACAAAGACATACAAGAGATTTATTTGAAGATTTAAGAGCATATTTATGGTCGCAGCATGCCGAACATTTCAACATTTCTGCATTCTAATGTCAGAATACTCCCAGCTATATCACAGTGAAAAAATAGTAAAACAACAAAACAAATCTTGCATAACAGACTGAATGAGTAGTACCAAGGTCTGAGGTGCCATAGTTTGCCGACAGATATTAAATTAATTTGTTTTTGTATGTGTCCCTTTTTTGTACTGGCAGATATAAGCACCACTCACGAAATTCAAAGCTACACTTGCAGTACACATGTGACAGTAACTGTAACCAGTAGCTGTCTGAAAATAGCTAAATATAAAGAGAGTCTCAGGGAGATTGTGAGCACCTTCAAACAGTTTGGTTCTCGCCAACCCAATCCCTGTGAAAGCACTTTATTCTGGCTTGAAATCCTCTGAGTTAAATATGTGGGCACAGACACTGTTAGGAATCTACATTTCACATTTCCTGGTGCACTTTAATCTCAGCTAATCTTAAAAGGGAAGGAAGACTTATTTGATTCATTTAAAGGAACGCTTTTATTACCAAAGCTTATGGCCTAGTTTTACACCTGTTCATCTATGCTGAATACATCTACTGTTAAAGAAAAGCAACACTGTTAGGACACCATGAGTTTGGACACATTGTCGCCTTCAGTGCTTTTTTCATTTTATTTCATTATTTTCAACATTGTACATTAATACTGTAAGCATCCAAACTGTGAAAGAACACATATGCACTTAAGTGGTAAACAAAATGTGTTAAACAACCTCATAACATGTTTTATATTTTATATTTTCAAAAGGAGCCACGTTTAACTCTGATTAAAACTTTTTCACCCAGTTTTGAAATCACCGGTGTGCCTTGTCAAGAAGGTAATTAATTTCTCCTATTTCTTCTGTTTTTAATGTGCTTTAGAGCAGTGGTTCTTAACAGGTTTGGCTTCGGGAGCCACCATCAACCCTCAATGACAAGCTGCAACCCAAAATCAAGGAAAATGTTCAACTTCTCAAATTTACTGAATGAAAAGATCATGCAGTTTCAGCCTGAGATAGTAGAATAGAATACCACAGAATGCCAACACAAAAATCGAGTTTAATGATAAACCAAAAAGAGCAGCAAGTGGCGATGCTAGAGAGAAAATATTCCCTTTTACTCTAAATTAGCTGCTTTTTAATTGAACCAAAACTCTTCCCTTCAGTAACTTCGGCATTTTTTAACAGACTCCGTGCTTTCATGAGCAAACGTGAAATAAAAAAGTCCAACTACTGACAAGTAGTTTCAAAAAAACCTAAAATATGTTGCTTTATCTGAGTATCCTCACTCTCTGAATCGATGACAACCACTACAACAGAAAAAGTTCAGTAACAGTTTTTAGCCACAAACTCAACATTAATTCAAAGGACAGAAATTAACTTTTCTTCTGATAACATCATCAATAGGTAAATGGTAAAAAACACTGTGCTTTGAAGAAAATTAATCGGCGATTATGATTGGCGCTATACAAATAAAGTTTGATTGATTGATTTCAGTTCATAGTTCCCAAAAACAGGACAGTACCTTTCCCCTCGAAAGACAGCATACCTCAGCATAATCCCACACATCTCACATACACAAGTGAAACTGCGTTGTTTGTTATGTCTGTAGATTCGTCCATTTGTGAGGCAACATTACCACTTGCCTTGATGTGAGCTGTGGTCTCTTGTTTCATGTCTTCAATTCGCCTACTTGTGTCATTTGACATAAGTTCTTCAGTTTTGATGGCTTCATGCTTTTATGCGCCAACACCTCGCTGCGCAAAACACACTGAGGTTTTTGTTGCCATTATCCTCAATATAAGAAAATCCATATCTCATATACTGTGCATTGTGGCTGCATTTCGACATGCTCACTTAGCATATACAGTATAAACAAACTCTGCTGGTCTTCTTTCATGGTGTGAAATGGCGGGTGTCCACTTGCATTACAGGGCATTATCGCCACCTACTGTTAAGGAGTGTGAATAGATGACACAGTTGATCTTTTTCTTAACATTTTTTTGCCCAGGCAAAGGCCTGCAACCCACTGAAAATGGGTGTGCGACTCACCAGTTGAGAATCACTGCTTTAGACCATCAGTTGCCTTGTGCAGACAAAGGTGGGTGCAGAGTCAATAGCCCTATTAGTGTGTCTACAACTACTGTACAAGTCCTTACAGCTAGTTAAGTCTCAAAAATCTCAAGAACTTTGAATAGCTGGATTTGCATCCAAAAGTATCCCCATTTTAAAGTACATTTTCAGAATTTTGAAAAAAGGAAATGTGCATGTTTTCATTTCCCTCAATTACATTTTGTGAATCTTGGGAGGTGGTTAACCACAACAACCAGATAGGGGTGCTAGATTTTAAGTCCGGTACTGGCAAACAGATGTGACATCGTTAAAAAAAGCATTGCTCTAAAGCCATCTGCCTACTGTTATTATGAACTCAAAGAAAATGAAAAACCTTGGAAGTTTTATTCTCCAGCTGTGTGCTCTGCAGCTTGTTACTGTAGCATCGTTGCGTGCTTACATGGATGTGTTCAAGGTTACTCAGAGGAAATGAAGGGATTGTGTTGTAGCCTTAGCTTAGCTATTAGCTTAACTTAGCAGCCGCCAATGCCAATGGCTGACGTCATTTCTGCGTTTTTCACACTTGTTATTTGCGTTGTGTTCTAATAAACTGATGTGCATTTACTTTTTTCAATACTTTTTTGATACTTTTCCACCTCCTTTAAGCAACAAAGGTTCTGCCTTCGCTCAAGTCAGCTGGGATAGGTTCTAGCACCCCCCGCCCCCCCCATGAGGATGAAGGGGTAGAAAGTGGATGGATGGATAGTTCTCATGTAAAATGTCAAACTTTTTCAAAATATTAGCTATTTCCATTAAAAAATTAATTGCACATTTTCATAATGCACATTTAATTGAGGTTATGGAAACCAACCTAATGTGCAGTCGCCAAAATCATCAGTCATACAGATATGCTTATTAGAATTACCAGCCTGAGAAACTATGGCACGTGGGGACACATTAAAAGTTGTTGAGATTTTTCACACTGTAAAACCTTCATTTCTTAATCTAATGTCTTTACATAGTGTTTCCTACAATAGTATGGATTTGTACAGTCATTGTAGTAGCACTAATGGGGCTATTGACTGTTTTCACCCTTCCTCCACACAACACAACTGATGGTCTAAAGAACATTAAGAAGACAAAAAAATGGCGCGATTTAACCCTTGACAAGGCGCATTTGTGAATTTAAAACCATGAATATGATGAGCAACTTTGTGAGTGTGCACAGCAGCCATCAACACGACTGTGGAAGATCTAAAACATAAAACATGCTCTGGGATATTTGTTTACTACAATGATAAAAAAAATGAAAATGATAAAAAAAAGCCTGATATTGTATATCAGAGCCATTTATTTCTGTCTTTCCTCCTGTTTTTCTACCTGTTTATCCATCTCTTCCTGCCTCCTTAAACATTTCCCCATCCTAGTCTGCAAACTGCAATTTGTAGAGTCTCTGGTCTCAAGGGCTCGTCTGAATAAAAGATGAAGCCATGTAAGTATTAGCTGCTGACTTCAAACTCGTCTATGACTCCTTCCACCTCTCAAACCACAAAAAAGTACAACAAACCACCACTTCCACACCACAATTTAAAACTGCTTCTTGATGCCAGGACTATAGTTACTGCAAATTACAGGCAACATTCAAAATGGTACCATCAAATATGCAGTTCATACATGAAGTTGGAGCAGGAATATTCCATGTGTTAAGTGATGTGATGATGAATTTTCAAGTTTCCCCCTGCCACTATTTCTGTTCTCTGTTTTTCAATTTCATCCCCTTTAGCTAATCGATTAGTTTTATTGAGGCATAACAAAGGGTTTAATGGTGTATCTGTCACACATGGTTTATGCTGTGAATAATAAGATCATCCATTTTTGACTCGAAGCCCTATTTTGGTAGCCATCTGATACAAGAAGGCATCTAAAACCCTGTCATCACACCCTTATGTCCTGTAAGGGCATAAGGGTGTGACTGTTCCCTAGCCAACAGAATTAGTAAGCAAGTGTGTTTTTCAATTAATGTCATACGCATCCACTGTATTTTCAGTGTATGAGATGTTTTTGCTCCATTGGGACTGTTAAATACAACAGTTGCTCCATAGACTTCCATTATAACCACATTGTTTTGACCCCTCCCTATTAAATTAAACTGAAAAATTATTTTGCCTGCAGTCGCTTATCACTTACTACACATCAAAATATGTTACTTTTAAAAAAAAAGTTCTGGTTTGCATCCATGAATTACACAAGGACACCAATTTGACGCAAATGATTCCAATAGAGGTCAGTGGGGGAGGGGCTAAAATGTGGCAATTTTGTGATTGATTTATTTAAAAAAAAAACGTCATGAAGTTTGCTGTAGAGAAATGGAAAATTAAGGCAAAATAATTTTTCACTTTAATATAAAGGGGAGGGTCAAAAATATGGTAATAATGGAAGTTCATGGTACAAATAATGTATTAAACAGTCCCAGTGTAACCTTGTTATGATTAAATGTGATTAACTGAATCATGATATAAATGAAACAAAAACTTCTTCGTGAAGAAAGGGAAAAATATTGATCATCATTTTATTGCAGTTTAAATTCAAAATGCAAATCTTGTAGTTACAGTCCAAAGATACAAGATACAGTCCCAAGACAAGTAGTTTATAGTAGTATAAACGTGTGCCATGTGGTACATAAAGGGTTCAGATATATTTGTGGCTCAAGACCCATATTTGTTTTTCTGACTGCTCTTTAGATTGTAAATGTTGCAGACCCCTGCTTTAGGAAATAAAGGTTAATCAATCCAAACAAATCAAGAACTTTGAATTTGTTAGGGTTAGTGCAGTCGTCAAAAGCATCTGGGGAACTACTTTGTGAATCTGCTGAAAGAATTCAAAGCTGTCATCAAGGCTACATGCTGATGCTTTGGAGAATTTGACATATAAAACATGGTCTGAGTTCTTTAACACTTTTTTCTTTCCTACATAATTTCATGCAGTACGTTCTTTCACAATTTGAATATCTTCAGAATTCATGCACAATGTTGAAAATGATAAAAAAGTAAACAATGAAACAGAAGATGTGTCCACATTCTTGACTAGTGGTGTAGCTACATTAAATATATCACTTGCGTCTTTGCTTTTCCTGTCACACCACCTTTTCATTTAAAAAAGACATCCACACTGGTGCATTGCCACAATCGCAGCCTGTTTTGACAGAAGTCAACCACTGTTATTGTTTTTGTTCATGCGTAGTGTCCAGCTGACTGCTCTCCATGATTCATTATGCAGCAGATCATCTGGATTTCAAACATGTCATTCCTCACCCTTATCATTATAAAACACACACAAGTGTACACACCACTGCACACAAGATGTAACAGCAAAAGAAGATAACATGAAAACAATGACAAAAAGGATGAAGCATAGTCTGCACAAGGACAAACTGGAGTGTTTGTTGAAGGCTTTGACAGTATAGTGGGATCATGTCTGTCTGCAGACACAGACGTGAGACCTTTCAGCTGTGCTGTTCACACAGCCTTGGAGAATCGTTCACACACATGCACACATGACACAGAATTACACTTCTAATCCCTGCATAAGAGCCAGCAATAATTTTTCATTTCATCCCAGATGTATGCAGCATCCCTTCTCTGGATGAATGCATAATGAGTGCAACATGAACAAACACACAGAGAAAGATCAAACAAACACAAAGGCCACTTAGAGTAAAAGGAAGCACACTGGTCTGATGTCAGTGCCATTAGGCCAAACAAATGCTGAGTCTGCAGCTGAAAAAGAGAGATGTACAACCAACTACTTTGTGTAAGATTCCGTTTTGTAGTTGGATAAACTTAATGCACTCTGTTTATGTTTATAACAACAATTTAGGAGCTCAGGTTACAGTATATAAGTTACTGAGGAAGCACTAAATGTCACAAATGGTCCTTTTAAAACTATTCACATAAATTGCTGCGGCATAAAGGCCAAAAGTATTAGCATCTAATTGTTTGTGCACCCCTGCATTCTCTCAGTCTGACAGCCCAGCCCCAGATGACCAATTAGGGCTCTTCTAGTTGCCTGTTCACTGTGACAGCTAGTATTTTCTCAGTTCATCAGAGTGAAGAGGGAAGAAAGGGAACATCTCAACTCTGCTTTTCACACTGTAAATATCTACACTGAACTGCACAACATTTACCAAAGTCTGATACAAACAGACAAAGCATACAAGACCTCTGTGATTCTAGGAAGGAAGTATTATGGGACATGAGTGTGCACAACAGAGCTATGAGGGTAGCCACCACCACATCTACAGTACAGGTGAGAACTGAGAAGATCACGGTATATGATTCACATTATTGTCAGCATTCAGTGACCCTTGTGGATTGCTGTGAAGTGTAACCATTAATTTTGATCCTTCATCTAAATTGGTACTCACTAATATGCGGGGGCTTCTAAGACTGTGATTTCCAGGGAGCATGTTTCTACCATCCGGTCCCTGCCTCTGGGTTTCTAAAAATGCTGATACACTGTGTAAGGTCCCTTAGCAAACTGCAGCAATTACCTCTGTAAATACCTTAGACCTGCAATTTCTTTGCACTTATTTCTTTGCAGGCTGTGTAAATGAACCCCATGTGGGAAACACTGATCAGATAGCTTCCTGCTTAACCTCAGTACCAGTAATCCAATCCCTTGAAAAAAGGAACCAGAATTAGTAAATTAGCTCTGGCCAGTTGTTCCAGACAGATGATACTGATGTACGCAGAGACAAAGAATCTATTAATAGGATGTTGAGAGGAAGCCTCTCTCCATTATTACACCACAAGAGCTTCTTTTCTTTGCTGCTTAAAATGTCCATATTAAAACTTGACACAGTATAAATCTAAAATATCCAGTAGAAAACAGCTCCATCAATTGTATGAAATCTAGACATGCACTAATATAATGCAACTTTTACTGCCCTGAAGGGGACATTAACAATGAAACTGACACAAAAAATTTTTTTTTAAATCCCTGACTGATTGAAAACTATATAAATCTTTAAAACTCTGTCATAATTTAGTCAAATTTCCTCGGACTTGCTACATGTTTGTAGAACTCAGCAGCCTATTTAATCTGAAGCCAACAGTAACTGCTGACAGAAAACATTTATTAGTAGAGGTGTTTATCAAGCAAAATCTCTTGTTTTGCATAGTAACATTAAGGATTTTGAGTATTGGTTGTAAAAATGCTTAATGCTTAATTGATTAAAACTTCATCCAAAATGAAAACAAATAAGTTTGCCATGGCATATTGTATTTCAGGTGATTGTGCTCTTTAAATGGCAACATGACATTCAAACAAATGTGGTTTCAAGAGGCAGACGACAAAGCTGCACCTGCACTTAAACGTCAGGTAGTGTCATTTAAAGGTCCCATACCGTGAAAATCCAGCTTCACTGGATTTTGAGGGTTATATGAAGTCAAGGGGGCAGGAGCAATGTACTTTTAACAGATCGCACAGAAGTCAAAACAAGTCATTTTGACTTTTTGTGATTTGTGACATAAGAGGGCACAACCAATCATACTCATGTTAAAAATGCATTAGTCCTGCCCCCACAAGCAAGTAGAATCCTACATCTTAATACATCACAAGTCACAACCAATTATATTAAACCTCAAATTCGCTCCACCCCCACGAGCATTTGTGATAAAACGCTTCCCTGCCACTGGCAAGGATTTCCGTCAAGCTGTGTTTTTGCGGTTGCCATGTAAGGGGCACCTTTATCCATCTTGTAAAAAAATATGATGTTCTAAGGTAAAAAAAGAAACAAAGATCTGACGGAAACTGGGAGGAGAGGATTCAAACTGTGTACTGTAAACAAAAATGCATTTTTCTGTTTTTGGTCAAAATGTGTTTTTATAATAATAAAATGAAAATATAAATAGAATGATTAAAGCTAGAATAAAATGTTTTTCTGTGAATGAAAGGTGAGAGTCTGTTCTTTATTTTGATATGTTCACTGTGTCTCCACTCATAAAGGAACATTTTGTATGGGTCTTGAAATATGAGTACACGGTTGTCAAAACTGTTGGCGGGGACAGAGTTAAGATACGGGACCTTTAATGTGAACAGCATAACACTGGGCTAGGCTTCCTGAAGGAACGTCTGACTGATATGATATATACAGGCTGTAAAAACAAATGGTCACATTAGCAAATGAGCCCCTGAGTGCTCCAAAATTGCACTGAGAGATATAAAATGTTTATGTGAAAAGATCTTACAGCATGCCTTCAAAATGAAAGTGGCATTATCGCCCACTCTAATACTTTAAAACGAGACTGGCATTATCGCCCACTCTCCAGGTGTAGATTCTTGAAATATGAAAAGTACTGCACCCCATTGTTGGTATAACTCCTGACTAAAATGGAAACATCAATCAAGTAACAGAACATCCATCTTTGAATGTCAAGACACAGTGAAATATGATGCTGACCATCAACAACAAATTCTCATGACAGAACTCTACAGTATTATCATTCATTCTGTGAACGCTGCCTTCTACACTAGAAACTAATTGCTGTGTCGCCCTCTAGTGGCTGAATCCCTATCATTCTGAACACAATTTAAATAACAAATATCAGAATCATGCTCATTGTTATGCTTGACCTCATCTGATCAAGACCAAGTCAACAGAACTTTAATTGGAATGCAGCAAGTGGCAAACAATTATTGGTTCTGCTTTTTGGTCTTTATCTGAATTTGACAAACTCTGTTACTATTGTATGTTGGGGAGACAAAGAAAGGGAGGAAGAACCTGTTTGAATTCTTAACCATTTATCTGAGGACCTCACTCACAAAATCAAGATATTTTAGCACTTCCTCACCTTCAGACATGCACTAAAAAGGCAATTTGAGGGTACTGGTAATGGGGTAAAGATTATAGTTAAGGTTAGGTATCAGTTTAAGGTAATATACAGTAAAGAACTAGGAATGTATTCTGAAATGGCATCACAGTACTGTTTGGCACTAATGTGTGTGTCCTCACACACAAAGGGAGAACAGAAGAGCAGACATATTATTCTGTGACGTCAGGTATCTGAGTGTACAAGGACACGATGAACGTAAGCACACAACAGTATCTACTTTGCACACACACAACATTAGCACACACAAACCGTGACATTCACCAACACGCTGACTCCACCAAAGTTTGTCTGAAAGAGAGAAGGTGTGTTTCAATGTACATGTGTGTATGTGTGCGCATCTTTGTGCATGGGAAGCATTTATAGACCCTTTCCCTGCTGCAATGACTCACCAGTGAGTCACAGGCCAGAGAGTTGCACAAGTCAAGAACCCCTGTCTGTCATTCGAGGGTTTGGCACCGTGCAGCACGTTGGTGGTATCGCCTCATCATTAAGGGGAAGAATCACGTTGGCAAGGGAGCTAGAGGCTGTCAGGTAACGAGGAGGGTGATTCAACAATCACTGATGTGTCAGAATCAATATGAGACATGACGATGGCCACCTCTGATGTACTGTAAATAAATGGTTTCACTTGACAGGTTGGGGTGCAGCAAGTAGGTGTAAAAGCATGTTGGCACACATTCCTAAACTCACAAGTATGAATTATAGATTCATAGCTGTAAGTATGGTGATAGATAGATGTAACAAAATGACAAGGAGCCTATGATTCACCCAGTCACATCTGAAAGCACATAGATGCACAAAGAAAACACAGAGAACAAGCACACAGCCCAATGCTGTTTGTAATCTGTAGACAGACAGGCAGGCAGACAGATGCAATTTTTGATAAAGTTGAAATGTGTCACTACATTCTGTATATAGAAGATGCACTGTGGTACTACAGCGATACCGGGGCCAATAAATCCCACAGCAGTGCCACTCACACATACATGCATCTTTGGTACAAATCACAGCACAAATCACATCTTTTTTTTCCCATTCTCACTAAACTTGTGATTCATGTCCCAATTGCAACATTGATTAAAATCAAAATATTCAGATTTTTTTGCATATCAACCCTTGCTCACCCACAGAAAGATTCCTCAATGTGTCAGTGCATGGACAGACTGATAGATACAAAATTACACACACAAAGATGTCAGGATGTTTCTATCCGTTGTAACAACATTAAGGAGAGTTCCACAACACAGAGCTGGAGGTATGTGGGGTTAGATAAACCTGCTCCCCATCCCCCAACAGGCACACTTTGGTTATCACTCCTCAGAGCAATCATTCCCCGACCTTTTCTCTCTTTCTGCTGACTCACTGCTTTAAAAGGGGCTCCACACTAGCAACACTGTGTTTGCAAGCTACAAACTTTGTGTGTAATTGTCAGTGCTTCTCTAAAAAATAGCAACTGATACTTAAGTGGGTTCTTCAAGCTCACTGTGTTTCTTTGTGTGTCTTAACATTTAGTATCAAACATGTACCTCCAAGAAACTCTATCCCTTGGATTAAACATGTACCTTGTGCACAGTAGATGGTAGGTCTCGTTCTGCTCAAAATAGACAATGACAGACTTTCAAAACGCCACGACTGCCAGGCTGTAAACCTTAAAGTACCTCATCAACCTGTCCTACTAAAACAGAAAAGGAAGAGTTTGAGAAGCAGTGCATTTGTTTACACGTGCATAAAGAATAAAGATTTCAGTCTCGAATGTTGCATCTCAATGAGGGATACATATTAACTGTCTTAATTAATTGCATCATCATCTCATAATCAACCTGCAGTAGTATAAAATCACAAAAGGAATACATTACCAGTCAAAAGACTGGACACACCTTCTCCAGTTGTTTTTATTTTCTTTTCAATATTGTCCAAACCAGAACATGTTTTATATTTCAGAATTACCAAAGTAGACACATTTAGTTTTGATGACAGGTTTGCATTCTCTCATCAGATTTAAGAGGTAATCACCCCAAGCAGTTTTCAATTCACAGGTGAGTTGATTTGTGCCATTTCTTGCCTTCATGATGTGCTTTACACCATCACTTGTCGTGTGCAGAGGAACGGCAGGTACAGAGTCAGTAGTCCTATTAAGGTTGGTGTCTACTTTGCTATTTTAGAGACATGTGAACATGAATGTATTGTACATGTTGCAACTGTTTCACTTGCAAACGAGTGAATCCAGCGTACACTGTGCATTCAGATGTACACATTTGATTGTGCCACACTACACTGTACGAGTGAGATATGACACGCCAAACCTTTTTCAATCAATACTGGGCAGAAATACTGTGTTTTTCCCAGTTTCTTTTCCATCTTCCCTTTAGAGCAATATGCGGTGCATCTACTCTCTCTCATTTCACTGGCTGTTAGCGCTGCAACTAACGACTATTTTGATAATCGACTGGTCATCGACTACTGTAACAATTAGTCAACCAGTCATTATGAATTGCTCCGAACACCAGTCACAGAGGACTGGAGTTGCTGGCTCTGACCTTCACTACAGTGCTGCTGTTTTGACTTTTTAGCAGTTTGTTTGGTTCCATGTTGCTGCCTCCTGTTCTTTTCTGTCACTAGTGAGCATGTGCTGGCAGTGCATCAAAAAGTTGGGGAAAAGTGAGATGTCTCACTCTGAGCTAATTCAATTGGCTATGGTGAAACACTGTTTAGCATGGCACTGCGTGCTGTAGGATACACACACAAGGAGGTTACTAAATGACCTATTGACTACTAAATTTGTCATTGGCTAATTTTGCTGTTGACTAGGAAGTAGACGTTCCCCTACTGGCTGTTTCCTGCTGCTGCACTATTTCTGCACAGGCGCAGTGAGGTTAAAAACAGAGGAAACTCACAGTGATCGAATGGATGTTTGAAACCCATTCGACACACAATTTGAGGCTCCAACCATTCTAGCCTTGTCTAAAACAGCAGAGGGTGTGTCACAATCTCTGGCCGCAATTGCTTGCAAATGCTGGAGGCACACACGCTGCAAACTGGGTCTGAATCGAGTCTGAAATTGCAGTGTATACCAGCCTTTAGAGCAGGAGTGGGCAATTCCAGGTCCTGAGGGCCAGTGTCCCTGCATGCTTTCCAACCATCTCTGCCCTACCCACTGTTGATGACCTGGATCAGGTGTGTCCAGTCAATCAGAAGCTGAAAGATACGGTGGGCGGGGCAGAGACAATGGGTACGAAAGAGGCAGATGGAAAACGAGCAGGAATCCGGCCCTGGTTGCCCAGCCCTGCTTTCGAGCCACTACAACTACTCTCTACAGATCCATATTATGGCAAGAAAAAGTCCATTATACTTTAAAAAATGAAGGCCAGTCAGTCTAAAAAATCTCAAGAGCACTTAATGTATCCTCAAGTGCAGTCATCAAAACTACCAAGCACTACACAAATTAATTGTCTATTTCTGATTCTAGCATTTGTAATAAATGTATCCTCTGCAGCAAAAGTACGTAGCTCTTAGTCTTCCTTTCCTGGGAGGATTCTCATGGGAATGACTTGCCATAATATAGATTTGTACAGTCACTGTAGTAGCAATGACAGGGATATTTTATTCAATACATAATTTCATACGTGTCCTTTCAGTTTGGATGTCTCCTGGTATAATCCAGTGTTGAAGGTAATAAAAATAAATACTTACACTGAAGATGGTGTGTCTAAACTTTTGACTATGTATATATCTGCAAAGGCACAAGTTTAGGATGTTTTAGTAGAGTATTTGGCAACAGGTCCCATGTGAAAGATGTGATCAATACCAGGTTTCTGTATTTTTTTCGACGTTAGTTTATAGGTTTGACTTGCCATTTCTAAATAACTAAGATGTTTATTTTCCCGGCCAACCACACAAGTCGACTCAAATTGTACATCGCTCTTTGCAATCTTAATACTTCCCACAATAATGCTATTCTAACTGGGATGCTTCTTTCAAAAAGGCATCACGCAAGCTCACATTACAAACTTTTAAGTCAGAACGTCATTGTTTTTTGACGTTCTTCTTAGAGCAATAGGCCTCGTGGGCAGAAATAAACTGAAAGGCCCCTGCAGTCACAATGTCATGCTTGCAACAAGTCCAGGAAGCCTCAAAATAGAGACAGGAAGTTCATTTAGTAAACACAATAAAGTACGTTAAGAAACTGTGTAATACCAACTGTCAGGCATCATTTATCTTACTCTATGAGTTGCTCCATTCCAGATCCTAGGGGCTCCAGCGGCTCCCCAGGTTTAGGCTGGTCGTCTGTCTTTTCAAGTGTGACTCCGAGGCATTTACTTAACACTGTAAGAGAAAGAGAGTGAAGTGATAAATATGGAGTAGTGACGGACTATTTTTCACTCTTTCTTTAAAAACACTACAAGATTTTGAAAATGCCCAAAATATACTGGGCAGGAAATAGCAATACCTGCCTTGTGTTTTCTCTGCCCTTTACATCTCTCATGTCTGTTCAATGGCCTGTTGTGAGCGCCTCTCAGATCTAGAGGTGTTGAGTTTCAAAGTCCTCCACATACCGTGTGATTTACTACACAAACGGCGCTAGTTACATGGTGTCTGCATGTATCAGATGCTGAAATTCAGTGCTTTTTAAGACCTTCCTGAGATCACTTTAACCAATTTAAGACCAGGGGTGGGTAGAACTCAAGTACATTTACTCCTTTACATGCATTTGAGTAGTTTTTTTCAAAAAAATTTACTTTTGCAGAATATTTTTTACTCTTACTCAGTGGCATTAAAGAGGGAAGATATGTATTTCTACTCAGTTACATTTGGCTACAACTCAGTGATTTAAAAAAATGTAAAAAAAAATTGAAAATGGTTGAAATAAAAAAAGAATCAAATAATAATGGAAAATAATGGAAGAAATAAACTAAGCAACAAAATATACATGTTTTATTCAGTCACATTTAGTCACAGCCTAATAAGTAGGAGTAAAATAGGTTGAAATAGACAAAAAAACAAACAAAATAATCAATTCTTTAAAAAAAATTACCAAGCAAATGAACAAATTAAAACAAAAAATTTATAAAAATGAATTAAATGTGCAAAAAAATGGAGCCAGGTAGCTTATAAAATGAACATAGGTGCAAATGAACAAAATAAGCAAAAATGCCGAAAATAATCAAAGAAATAAACAAGAATTAACAAATAAAGCAACACGATATTTAAAAAAAAATCATAACCATATAAAAAATAACTGAACAAAAATCAACAAAGTGAGCAAAAATGCAGAAAATAATCACTTTAATAAATTCCAAGTTAACAAGTTACTCACTGTTTAAGCAGTTTTTTATGATACTATTTTACTTTTACTCAAGTACTTACCTTAATGAGTACTTCTACTTGAGTCATTAGAATTATAAAATAACAGCACTTTTACTTGAGTACTGGAGGTTGAGGTTGGAACAATACTCAATGATCCATTTCTTCCAGCACATGAATCCATGTTTAACTTTTTCCATGTATGTAAGATTTTCCGAGAACTGTCCACTGTTTCTGAGGCTGGTAATTCTACGACACTTATCCTCTGCAGCGTCGGTACCTCTTGGCACTGCTTGTGTGAGTGTTTCTTGCTGTAATATGGGTTTGTACAGTGGTGGTAGCAGCACTAATATGGTCTTAAGCAGATTAAAAAGGCAAGAAATGCCACAAATTAACTCTTGATGCACCTTTGAAATGAAAACAGCATCAGGTAAAACTAAATGTGGCTACTTTGGACAATCTAAAATATAAGGCATGTTCTGGATTATCTTCAGTATAAATGCACAATGTTGTAAACAATAAAATAAGGGAAAACACTGAAGGATGACTGAATTTATTCATTTTAATTTAACGCTGGGAATGTTAGCATATGCTGAATAAACATTAGGAACAAAACCAAACAAAATAATCAGCAAAATAAACAAAAATGAACAAAAGGATGCTGATATTTTCCAAAACACAGAAAATTATCAACAAAATGAAAGAAATGAAAGTGAGAAATGTTAACAAGAATACAACTGATAAAAAAAAAATAAACAAAACAAATAAGAGTGCCAATATAATCCACACACTGGCCAAATCAATGAGCAAAATCTCTCCACAAAATGAACAAATGTGATTAAAGTAATTCAAGAGTTGACCAAGAATATAAAATATATTCCAGAAAATGAACAAATCCACATTTTCTGACAGTTTAAGTCCAAAATAAAAAAGACAAATTCAATGCAATTGCAGCTCAAATACTCAGAAATGTGGAACTAATGCATTTTTAGTCATTTAAACACCTCTAGACACACTGGGTTGATCTAAACCATGGGTCTGCAACCTGTGGCTCCAGGGCCACATGTGGCTCTTCAGCGCCTCCCCAGCGGCCCCTGGGGCTTTGTTCATGGAATGAAAATATTATAAATCAAAAGAGCAAAATAAGCACTATATCAACAAAAGAAGAAAAAAATGAACTAAATAATGAACCAGATGAACAAAAACTTAAGACAAAACTGATTCAAATAAAATTGACAAAAAATTGAAAACCAAGATTGTACAATATAATAAATCAAAGATGAAAATAAAAGTAAGAAAATTAACAAAAAAATCAGCAAAATTATTTTTTTTAATGAAAAATAAATCTTAAAAGATTAAAACCTGCGCAAAATAGTCTTAAAGATGAACAAAAAATTCACAAATATTACCAAAACTGTCAAGTAAATGAATGAGCAAGAAACTAAATAAAACAAAAATAATTAATAAAAATGAATGAATTAGAAAATGAACGAAAAAAATTCACTAAACTATCTGCAAAATGAGCAAAAATGAACAATAATCAATAAATTGAACAAAAACAAACAAAACAATCAAGGAAATGAACAAAAATAGAACAAAATGGATAAAAATGAACAAAGAAGAAACAAAATCACCAAAAAAGAACAAAACAGTGACCAAATTGATTGAACATGTTACCCTCTAAAACATGTCATATACAGATTTTTTTGTGACTCGAGACATTTTTTTTTTTCTTTCAATCAAAAATGGCTCTTAAGATTGTAAAGCCTGCTGACCCCTGAGCTAAACTAATGTCCTCTGACTGCTACCATCCTGCATTGTCTCCTTCCCTGAAGCTGAAATATTACAGATACACATTATAACTGTGCACAATAGAGTGTACATGAACCAGCTGCTCTTTGCTCAGGAGAACACAATCAGCACATTGCAAAGTTTCTGCATTCTTCTCAGATGTGCTCCCACCAATAACATTGACCTATTTTTGATTTGAGGAAACACTTTGTGAATCTAATTAATCTTATTCATGTTAATGTGAGGTAATTATGCAGAGCTGCACCACCTGGATAAACTGTATATTTGTGGTGACACTTTTTTTTGCCCTGAGCTCGCATGTTAATTAAGCAGAACATCTGGTAAGAAAGGAAACACGCTGTCGGGCTGAACCCGGGGGATGCTCCCTTGATCCAAGCAGCTCTTTGGATCAGGGGATGTTTGAAAGGTGTAGCGCAGTTAAATCTGGGATGCGCGTGTCTCTCTCTGCCAAAATATGCTCCAGTCAAAACTGACTTACAGCCAATTAAAGCTTTCATTCATCTGATATAAAAGTCCTGGCACGGCAAAGACAGCATATGAAAAAACAGTGAGGTCCAAATATGCAAACTCAGCTAACCTTTTCTTACATGTACTTACATTTGCTTCTATCTGCACCATGTTCTACAACGATACTGAATGTTACTGAGGGAGCTTTTTAAAACAACACTATAAAGGTGACTGATTTGTTCAGTTTTTTAGGATGTGTGATGTAGCAAACATACCAACTGAGTCAGGAATAAATCGTTATAGTGACTATACAGTATATGGTTAAAAATAGAAGACATCTCTTACTTACGTAATGTCCTTGACAAAGTCTCTAATAGGTTTTTTTTCTACTTTGTCCCAAAAATGGCAAAGTTTGGGAGACAAATACAGTGACTTATCCAAGTAACTCATGGACAAAGTCAACACTTCACTATACAGTATGACTAAAGACAGCAGCAGAGCAGAGGAAAGACCTGCCATACTCAATAGGGTATCGGCTTTGTAAATATTTTTCAATTCCCTTTGCATAACAAACCCATCACAAGTGTGCAACTACATAATTGCAAAAGGAACAACACTCTGAATCATGAGATGCTTTTAAATAACCTTGTAAAAAATAACTTTTCCCAACAAAAAATGGTGTGAGATTGCCTTTACATAACAAAATGGTCCATCTCAGGTCCACTGCAGGGTCATATTAAAGTGGGGCACAGGGGTGGTATGCCCCCCTTGTTTTGGCTGTGCGCCCCTTTATCAAAATGCCAATTACATTACGTATGTAATTTGGTACATTTTCAATGAGTTTGTGGACGCGTACCTCAACGCAGAAAACACAGTACCACCAGAAATCGTGGGGGCAGTGTTGCACAGTGTACCATACAATACCAGCTTTATTTATAAAGCACTTTAAAAAAACAATGTTGACCAAAGTGCTGTACAATACAATAAACATAAAAGACAAACACAATCCAGAAATAAAAAAAGACAGTAAAAGATACAAGGATAGATAAAATGGGGGTTAAGTATAAAAACAACTAAAAAAACAGAACAAATACTATAGTATAAACAGTATAGCCAGTATAGCCCGTGTGGCAGAAAAGAAAAAGAGCAGAACGCACCATCAGTACTGAAAGATCAATAGAAATAGCTCAACTTTTTGACAACGACAATGTCACTATTGGGTTCAAATTTTTTGGCGTTGTCTTGGAATCCCAACTCAAATTTGATGCACATATCAGGAAAGTATCAAAGACTGTCAAGACCATCCTTAATTGTTTGTGATTTATAAGATTTTGTTTATCTCGTTTAACTGCAAAATTATATATACATGCCCTGATTTTTTTGCATCTTTTTTATTGCGTAATTGTCCGGAGTCAGGCAATGCAAACAGTAATGAAACCTCTAATACTTCTGTACAAACAAGCTTTAAAATGAATGGTCCAAATATCCATAAAAAGGCTCTATTTTATAATTCAGGAATAGTACACTTAAGTTTTGAGAACTTCATAAATTTATCATTCATAAAAATGGTCTTAAAGTATGTTCAAATGGTCTTATACCGGTAATATTAAGTCAAATAATTATATAGAATACAACAGTAAAAACGCCACCAACAGGGCAGACCGAAAACTGGTAAGAAGCAAAACAACATTTGGTCAGTGTGTTTTTACAGTAAATTTCCACAGATCTGAAATCTGTTGCTATCAGAAATAAATCAATAACTTATTTAAAGGGTTTCAATACTGGTGCAAACTATGGCTTAAACAAAGACAGATCGGTAAAAACTGATTTGGTATTGGCATTGATCACAATTTGACCTAACATAATTGTGTTGCTCAGTAGTCATCTGTATTAGTCAGTTTTGATCTCTTAATGTTTGTAGTGTTTATGTTTGTATTGTTGTTGTTTCTTCAAAGCCTTACCAGAGACAAGCTGTGCTTGGCTTTGACTAGATGTCCCATATATACGCAGCAAGCTGCATAATGTTTACTGTAACAATTTTCACATGAGTTGTCCCTGTTCGAATGCATTTAAAATAAGATAAAATAAGACAAATAATTGCAATTTAGAGGTTGAGACTGAGACAATAACGGGGTGATATAATTTGCAGAAATAAAAAAAAAACTACCTCTGCTGCATGGTAATAAGGTCTGTGTAAAACTTGCAAGAACAAAGTCACAACTTGCTTTAGAATTTTTGGAAGTTCTTGCATTTCTTTCACTTGTTGCATTTTTATGATAATCAGATTATTTGAATTGACTTTTGTAAATGCATATTATCCTTGACAACCAAGCAATTGACACGAAAATTGCAACTGTAAAATCCCACTAACCACAATAATTACAATTAGGTTACATATATTAAGTATGACTTTTTGACCAAATCGTGCAGCCCTCATTTCCCTCTTCCATTAATTCCAACAAACGCTGTTCTATGTTGAAAAACCAAAGACCCATTTAACAGCACAGCTCCAAACAGATCACAACCATTGACGCGTCCTTTATGATTCATTCCTCTTGTCATGCTCAGCATATCTAGACACCTTCACAAAAGACATCCACGTTACAGCTTTGCTTTCGCCCAGTCATGCGTGCTAATTTGCGCTGTAACTCGGAGCAGTGGCCAGCTGCTGCCTGCCTGTCCCATCAAACATGCATAAGAAACAGATGTATCTTTGATGTCGGCTTGCTCTTTTTGCCCCATGTGCATGAGGGTGTGTGGGAGTGTGTATGTTTATGTGTCTCTGTCGGTGTACACCCAGGCCCTGCGGGGGCAAATCAGGCAAGGGGAGATGAGGCTGCATGCCCCAACACACATTGAGAGAGGGAGGGCTGACGCAGATCTTTGGCAGCTCAAATAATCAATGCAGTAATACCATGCACTACCGTTCCATACATTTCTTCTGATTGAATTTGTAACTATGCTAAATCTTACTCTTCAATAGTCTTGTTCTTCAGCCTAGAACAGCATGTACTCAATGTAACATGTATTATCTAAGAGAGACAGACAGAAATCTATACTATGGCAAGAAACACTATATAATGTATTAAGAGAGAAAGCTAATTAAAGGTGGAGTGGACAATGTCAACAAAATAGCCCCTGTCATAGGTGCACAAGCTCATGTACTCATTCATGGAGCTGAAAACAGTCACAGCTGCAGCTACGACGGAGCTACCACGTATAGCTTCTCTAACCACGGGACGGCTGAGGACAGACAGCCTGCGTTTCAGATGCCTTCAACATCTAGTGCAAGTAAAGAAGAACAGCCATACTAGCTTGACAACTGTGAGGTTGTAAGCACTCTTGACGCGAAGGTTGCCTGTTCAGAAATTTACAGTGGTATCTCGGGTAATGAATTTAATCCTTTCCAGCGTCACGTATCTGAATGATTCATTATCCGAATGGACTTTTTCCATAGGAATACATGTAAAACCAATTAATCCGTTCTGGACCCACGACA
>JAQQAE010001626.1:0-24739 GCA_029823295.1 Pseudamia nigra
CCCAGAACCACACAGGGGACCTCGTGAATGACCTGCAGAGAGCTGGGACCAAAGTAACAAAGGCTACCATCAGTAACTCACAATTCCACAAGGAACTCAAATCCTGCAGTGGCAGACGTGTCCTCCTGCTTAAGCCAGGACATGGCCAGGCCCATCTGAAGTTTGCTAGAGAGCATTTGGATGATCCAGAAGAGGATTGGAAAAATGTCATATGGTCAGATGAAACCAAAATTTAACTTTGTGGTAAAAACTCAACTTGTTGTGTTTGGAGTTCACTCCTTCCATCAGCAAGGATATTGAAGATGAAATGTGGCTGGGTCTTTCAGCATGACAGTGATCCCAAAGACACCGCCTGGGCAATGAAGGAGTGGCTTTGTAAGCAGCATTTCAAGGTCCTGGAGTGGCCTAGCCAGTCTTCAGATCTCAGCCCCATAGAACATATTTGGAGGGAGTTGAAAGTCCATGTTGCCCAACGACAGCCCCAAAACATCACTGCTCTAGAGGAGATCTGCATGGAGGGATGGACCAAAACACCAGCAACAGGGTGTGAAAACCTTGTGAAGACGTACAGAAAACATTTGACCTCTGTCATTACCAACAAAGGGTGTATAACAAAGAATTGAGATGAGCTTTTGTTATTGACCAAATACTTATTTTCCACCATAGATTGCAAATAAATTCTTTAAAAATCAAACAATGTACTTTTCTGGATTATTTTTTTTCTCATTCTGTCTCTCATAGTTGACGTGAACCTATGATGGAAATTATAGGCCTCTGTCATCTTTTAAGTGGGAGAACTTGCACAATTGGTGGCTGACTAAATACTTTTTTGCCCTACTGTATTTCTACATAAGAGAGCATCATAACAGTACTCATGCTCCAAGCTTTTCTACAAATCCCCAATGACCAATTTAATAATAGACAGGTTGGATCCAACAATTGTGAACAGTAAGGGGATGTACACATTTTTAGACTTTTTATTGTAAGAGGAAGCGATTATAGTCTGGTTGTGGGGAACATCCCTCTAAATGTCAAAGCAATGGACACAGAGAACATGAAGAAACAGTTGTTTGTTCCTTTAGACTCCCACACACAGACACATGGAAACTGTGATCACACCACCGCCTTCACTGCAACATGCGGTCTCAAAGAAACCAAGGCGGTCACAAAGCACAGCTCTAAAAGAATCCAGCCTTTCCCCAATGAGTTAATTCTAAAAGGACTCGTTACCTCCTATAAAAACTAACTATCAAGCTGAATTACAGTGCTCCCTGCATTTTTCCACAACTTGCACCCAATAAGTCAGCTGTCTGTCTCGAGCAGGTTAATAACAGGCTGTGCAGCTAAGACTTTATATAGGAGGAAATGCATTAAGAAGGTGTTGACAGACTTTAACTGACACTTCCACCTTCCTGTCACCAGGTTTCTCTCAAGCATCATTCTAACCACGTACAGTCACACATGTTTCATATTTAGATTCCCTCAGCAGAAATCAGAACAAAGTGGGTGTCCAAACGGAAAAAAACACTGTAATCCAGAACAATTAAAACATATTTTCTGCCTTTCTGATATTATTTGTAGTCATCATGGATCAGGCTGCAGATTTCAGGAACGTTGCAGCTGTGAAGTTCATGCCATTTGACATATGACAAGTGTTGTGTTATTTGTTTGTTAAAATACTATGTGCGTCAAATATTATGTCAAGAAATACAGAGTACAGAGAAGTACAGAGGGAAGACAGTTCATGCTTATTTTAAGAGATGAGTAAAATGTAAAGTATAAAATGCACTGGGTTGTTAAACACATTTTTGATTACTACATTCCATACCTGTTCTTTCAGGATTTAAATATTTTCAGTATTAATGTACAATACTGGAAATGAAAGAAAGAAACAAACAAACAAACAAAGAGCACTGAAAGAGAAATGTGTCCAAACTTTTGATTGGTGATGTATAAAAGAGTAGTTCATTGTGCTCACACTGTGAGACATGACGATACAGCTGGATACTACTCTGTGTTCCTACTTTCAGTCTGCAGGAACTTTATACTTGTGGTATGGAAAGATGAGTTCCAGCATCTTACATCATTACATACATAGTCTTAGGGTTTGAACAAAGACCTGATAGAACATATGTGACTCATGGAAACATAAACAACAACTGAAAAACCTGGGCTGTAAAAAAATGCCCTGAACAAGCAGAGCAGCTTACATCAGAGGTTTTGGATGGACAACTAATACTGTACTTTCATTTATCCATTGTATACAGTAGATTTCCAATTGACCGACAACTTATTTTCTCTCATATAAGAACAAAAGTGGTTGCCAGCAAGAAAGTGACATGTTGTTTTAACAACTTGTAGACACATGAAAAAAGAACCGTGCTTGGACATGTCATCAACTTTAGATTAATAGCCCACCCTGCAGGGTTTTTCACTCGGTCCTGGGTGCATGTAAGGAAGCCAAATCGTGCATAGCATTCAAAGTGTGCTGCATAAATTAGTTTTGATTTGATTGCATACATATTTTCCTTTTCATTATGTACAGCTATGCAATCACTAGTAGCTCAGCTCTGCAGCAACAGGTACATACAGACTGGTGACAGATGAAATGAAAACCCCAAAAGGCATGATCTATCATTAAATTATTCGATAACTATTAGCTTGTGTGAATGATATTTGTGAATGGATCACTACATCATATGAGTGAATACTTAATATAGGAATGGCATTTCCTCCTTCCAGTTGATTCCAAAAACTTGTGGAATCAATGCCAAGGTGCACTAAAAGTCTTATGGTAGCACTTACTTTCACAAATTTTGTTGCAGCATAACTTAAAGTTAAATCATATTTTATCTGATCAACTCAGCCTTTGGCAGTTTTTCCCTTTAATTTGTCATTTGTCTGTATATACTGTTAACACCAACTTTCATTTTAAATCTTAATTACCTACCGGAGGGCCTGGTTCTCCCTTGGAACCACGTACACCATCTTCATAGTCATAGAAAAAATCTGGCTCCTCATATCCATAGTCATATCCTTCCATGTCTGTGTTATCGTAGCTGTCTTCCAGATCATGCTGCTCTGACGTGTCCACATGGTTCTGCCGGTACAAAGTGGTGCCATTGGCCTTCAGATGAGTCTCCAGAAGTGGATGAGTCTGCTGGAGATTTTTGGAGCTGGTAATGGAGTTATTCCTGAGTCCGTCCTTTACTTTGGTTTGCGTAACTGTTGAAATTAGACCAGGGGTGGCATCTAGGGTCTGTAGGGCTCCTGAACTGCTTTCTTCCTCTGTGCTGTTCTCAGACTGATCGGTGTCGCTCTGCAGCCTAGTGCTTTTTGTAGTGGTAACTGTTGTGCCATAGGTGAGATCCTTAGCGTCCAGCCCAGTCAGGATAGCTGAGGTGAGGAGGTTAGACTGAGGTGAAGATGTGGTGAGTGAGGAGTGGGGAAGCCAATCCAATGTAGAATTGTGGCTCTGGCCTCCCTCATGAGGTTGTACTGATGGGCTCAGGGTTGAATACTGTGTTAGCGAAGTACCTGGGGATAGACTGACATCTGCTGTGGCTTCTGTGTGGGTTTTGTGTGTAGCTGCTAATCCAGCATGAGGTTTTGTTAAGGTGTTAGCTGGGGGATCATTTGCCTCAACATCCAAACTGAAATGTGGTGAATGCAATCGGTAAGTGTCGGCCAGCCGGCACTGTTTTTTAAGGTAGGCGCAGTAGTGCGCGGCAGCTTGGGCCGACGGATAGATATCTAGTTGGCAGACTCGACCATTAAATGGTGTTGCTTTGGAATTCATTCTACCCAGGGTGAAGAGACCCCCAGAGTCCCCCAGTGTCTGAGACCTGCCCAGGGTCTGCTCCCGCTGCTGCACTGACCCGCAGTCTGCATAGAAGGACACAGAGTGTGGACGGACACCAACAGCAAAAGGGTGCTGGCGCCCATCCTGCCAGTCGTAGCTGAAGTAAATTGAGGCCTTCTCAGCAGTGTACACCACCACTCTCCGTGGCAGTAGCTGGATGCCAAAACGCAGCCTGTCCCTGCCATCTTTAACACTAAAAAGAAAAGCATTGTTTGCTCTCCAGGAGCTTAGGCTAACAACAACAGAGAACTCCTCGCCAATCTCTGGTGGAAACAGGCTGCCTGCTGGAGCCTCATAGAGGGAGTCTGAGTCGAGTAATACCCCATGTCCAGACACAGGGAGATTTGAAGCTGAAGGAACAGTGGTGTGATCGGGTAGAGATGAGCTGGTTCCCTCGTAGGGATAATCTGTGCTTCTCTGGTCTGTAAGCCCAAGACGATAGAGAATATCCACTCCTGAAGGACAAAAGAGATACACGTGAGTTTAACATGGGAAAGACAGATCACCAAGCAAGTGTTTAATATAAAACACCACATTTCACTGAGTGGTGTTTTATTAATATGTCATTCCATACATCAAACAGGTCAAATGTGTGTAACTGTCTGAAAAAATACCCAAATGTGACATTCTCTATATTCAAATGTATGAGATTTCAGACATACATGTCTATTATAGCAAAAGTTTATAGCACGCAAATATGTCAAGAAAAAGACTATGAAGAGAGGGGGCATCTTGGAATCCTTGTGTTATTTGTGCAGTGACTGCAGTTCTCCAACTGCTCTTAGTAAATAGAGTGATTAAAGAAAGACATAGGTTACATTAAGTGTAATTCACTTCACTGAAATTGAGAAAGAAATATAAAGGCTTCAAAGAGTATAATACAATGCACTCTTAAAACACATGACAATTCGAGACAGTTGATTGCTACGAACACTTCAAATGTACAAACACATCATCTGCTGTTGTTTAAAAAAAACATGCAAAATATGCCATGTCTCATCTCCACACGATGCTGGAGACCCATTCTTACTCTTCTCCTGGAGAAAGTACCAGAAAAGCAGCTGTGATGCAGATGAGTTTAGGGGACTAAAGAAGGATGGGGTCTATGACACAGGAAACCAGTCCAAACAGCTTTTTTAAATCAATCTTCCACCAGAGATGCATGGAAGCAGCCGTCTTCCAAACGACCCTGCCATTTTTTTCTAATGCCCACAGGTAATTTTTCGAAGGATTTATGTAAGGTCTTCTGACAGTGAATAACAGTGAAGTGACAAAGCAGTTAAAAATTTCTTGAAGACAGAGGATATTCTGTGCCGTTTGACTTTGAGGAAAGAGCTACAGACAGATCAATAGGCTGGAGGGCAATGTGTCACATGTGTCATATGTCAGATGCCATAAAAACCTTAAAAAAAAAGTTAACATGACATGTTAATAGGAAAAATGGAAACAAAGGTATCTATTGCTGCCGTTCTAAAACACTGTTATATTAAATGTCAACTGAATCTCAGCATGGTTGGTTAATTTAAGAGCTACATCATGCCTGTCTTTAGTTCCACTTTCCCGGTACTTTGGCAGCCACTGTTCAGGGAAACCTGAGCTCAAATGATGTTATTAAATGACAGTGAATGTGCTGTTTCCTTATTGACACAAAATATTAAAGGACCTGTATCGTGACATTTAATTTTTTTTCTGTTGTGCTCATTTATGCCGATCAAGTACTTTTATAAGGATGTTGACAAAATAGTGTTTGGTTCTTTCATTTTCCATGGGCCTCTGTAACTGTGCCAAATCATGATCTGATTTCACTGTGGTCTATTGTCCGACTGGTCAAACTACAGGTCATTCCTGAAGTGACATGGGGTCAGATTTAGACACAAAGTTAAATTTAAAATGTAAATTTCACTGGGTCATCGTGGCCAGAGTAATGGATTTTAACTTGACTATCAGTGGTTCTCACTTTTGATGTCACAATATAACCATATTCAAAATGGCTTGTTTTTTTCTGGAGGCCATCATTTTGTGTAGATTTCCCAGGATTGACAGGACCGAACACGTTTATGTTTTGTTTTTCACTTTAACTTTACACCATAGACTTTATATAATCCTAAAAACCAACAGAAGTATGGAGCAGTATGGGATCTTTAATGTAAAAGAGCTACTGATGGTTAGCACATTTGTTTGTCACAACCATAATGCAATTATATGAACCAAGGACACCACAAGTACATGTGCAGAAAAGATGAGACGAGTAAATCTATGTTGTTGAAGAGATGAACATTGTACATACATAACTTTCACTTTTATGAGTGCAACGTAAGAAATCTCCGCTATTTGAACCTGTCTGGATAATGGCATTAAATTTTGGAGGTGATGCGGTTCAGGAAGCGGATTCTGTATCAATTTTTCACTTTCTTTAACATTGTGAGATAGGGCCGTTCAGCTGTCCAGAAGTTATTGGGTAATCCTGCTAAAAAAAAAAAAAACCCAGACAAACCAACATAATCACATAACCTCCTTGGCTGATCAAAAAATAACAGTTTGGGTGAACAAAGCCTTGGTGGAGGTATGCATTCTCTCTGAGTGCCCTCCAGTCATATAGTGGAAAAAAATAACATATATTGATTTCTGCATAAAGGACGTTTTTGAAGTTACATCGATTTATAATTCATTTAAAAAAATTATAAGTTAGTTAAATATTTCTTCCTAAAACGGACCTCAACCGGATGTGCAATTTTTACTTCTCAGTAAAAACTGTTCTCGTCAATTCAATTCAGTTCAGTTTGATTCAGTTGTATTTGTACAGTGTCAATCATAATCTACGATTGTCTCTAGGCACTTCACAAATCAAGGCTGAAGTGTCAAAGACACAGAGCAAACCCAAAAGACCTCTGGGAGCAAGGCTAGGAAGAGTGTAACCTCGGCAGAACCAGGGCTCTGGATAGGTGACAAACTTGATCAGTTGGGGAACCATACTTGTTTGTGAATTATTTAGATGACAAAAGCAACATTTCTTCAGTTCTAGATTTGAATGAAGGAACCTAAAAAACTGATGATGAGGGATGTAAAGAGCCTCATGAATAGAAAAAACAAGAAATAAGATGCATCTCCCTGGGTCTGTTTTTTGTAGTTTAAATATACCAACTTTTTTTTTTTCATATATACACATATTGTCGGCGAGTCTATCTGTGTTCAGCTGATTGAAGCACATACTGAAATGTCCTCGACATTTTTTGCCTGAGGCAACATCAAGCCAGATTCCAATGAACCTGTCTCATATGTGAAGACAAGCCGCTCTAGCACTCGTATGCATTCCTCTTCCTTTCGTTTGCAAAGGGCTTATCAAATATAGATTTATCTGCAGAACACAATGTGAACTGGAATAAGGGAGGAGCCCAAACAATCCACATGCAGGTGCAAATGTAAAAAAAAAAAAAAACAAAGTGAAAATTCATCATGAGGTCAACCTTGAAGTATGTGTATCCTATTGGAAGCAGTGTCTCAGTGGTCTGCAATTTCAAACAATCTCAACAAAATCGCAGACAATAATACTTTCATTAGAAATCTATTACAATTGTCTTCTCTTTAGATTCTTTTGATAACATTATTCCTAATATATTAGTGCATTAAATCTAATGTCTATGAAGAATTCCTAATCACTAGCCCTAATCTGTCCCTCTCAACTTCAGCTCCTCACAGTGTCACTGCTTTGTTTAAATCAGCAACGGACACCACCGGAGTGTCGAACAGCAGAGGAGCGATTGCCAAAACATGCGAACCATTTATCTGAGATTTCCTGTTCCACTCCATCTGGCTGATCAGTGTACAGTACTTTCCCAGAGTGCTCTTCTCAGCATGCACTTCACGTTGTGTTTGCATGTGACGTATTTAGAGTGTACACTGATAGACCCGGGATGAAAGCACCGAGAGGAGAAGGATGGGTAAGAGGAGAGGAGATGTGTACAGAGGCTATTTTGGCTGCTTCTTCATGCATTCAGATTCTCGAGAGCAAGAGCAGACATGTTTAGAAAGAAGGTTAAAAGAGGTGGAGCACAGAAGAGCAGCTCCTGTTTGCAGACACTTCCCTGTCTTACTACGCATCCAGCTTATTACTCATGATAAAATGACGCAGTCCATTCTTTTATTTAGTAGAGTTTTTTTGTCTGTTAACTCAAAACATCCTAAAAAATAGGTCCTACGTTTAAAAAGACAAAAAAGTCAAACCGATTCTCCTTAAGCAGTAAAATTCAGTCATTTAAAATACATAGTTGTTAATTGTATATTATGTACAGGTATGTCTTTTAAAAAAATAGCTGTTCTGGATAAATTTAATGATCCATTACATTATAAAGGTAGCTGAAAGGATATTGGTTTCTTAGCATATGCTGGTTGTCACAACTTTAAATCAAAATAAAATGAACGTTGTCTGAGGTTTTGCATTACAATGATTGAATTCCAATTTAATTTCAATAAAATGTACAAAATTAAAATTAAGGAAAACCAGAAGACAGAAACTTGACAATGTACTGTATTTGAAACCAAACCTCATAAAATCTGGTAATGATAAGAAGTAAATGAATTTGTGCATAAATCTTTCAAGGCTTTTGATATTATCCAAAGCAGGTAAACAAATAAGTTTGAAAAGATAAACCTGATTTGATAATTCAATATCTTGTATTAGTTGCCAAATGTAGAAAGAATGTAAGTATTAATCTTAAAAACTTAATTCTTGGTGGAAAATTTTGGAAAGCTTGAAATTCAGATTTGCTTTGCAATTCAAATAAAATTTCCTACAATCCAATAAATGATGGGGAATAGATGGCTTAGAGAGATTAGTTTTTAATTAACTGTCATGACAAAAGAAGCAAAGACTTGAAGATTTTAAAGTATACAAGTAACCACTGGAAATTACAGAAGTTATAAAAGAGGTCGGCTTACGTTGTGCTAGGTCGTCTTCTTCTCCAGGGAGCACTGCTGAGCATACTGACAGGAGCAGGAGAAAGTTCCACCTACAAGGACATTTACACATACATTAGAGCAGGAAATAATACGATAAAGTAAGCAGTAGTGGGACCATTCCAATCCCGTACCAATCATAAACACTGATGACTTTTCTCTCGTACAACAGGACATACTGTGCCTGCACACGGTTCATCTTAGCATCCCCCAGGACAACCAGCAGAAAAACATCCAAATATACTGGCGGTCCATTACAAGACACATGTAAACATAAGACATCCATACATGATGTGTTGTACTCTCAAAGAAAGCAAATGGTTCCAACTGGAGGTGTAAAAGGTTGGCAATTAATATCAAGTCATTTCTCATCTGCAGTGCAATTACAGTGAACAGGAAACACTTCATAAAGGAACCCAAACACATGCATCAGCAAATAAAAATGTCAAAATGAACTAAAGTCTGTACGTTAAAGGACAGATGTGGGTGCACTAGCTCCTGAATACATCCTGACTTCTATTTTGGTCTGTGGCCCACGTGCGCAGCTACAAAACTGGTTTATGAAAAACACTGACAAGAATTTGGCCCCGTGTCAACTCACTCATTAGCTTTTAGGTGTCTGGCCTTTTCCTGCCAACATAAGCAGAGGACGACAACAGGAATTCAGAAGATTAGAGAAGAAAGCATTGTAACAAGGACCATGATGTGATGATACGTTGACAATTAATGAAGGCAGCAGAAGTCGAGATGTTGATGTAGCAAAGGCAATATATATACAGAAGAGGTAGAAATAAGACAGATAGAAACAGGAAGAAAGAGACTTTTTCACTGTAGTTAATTAAGCTGACCTCTTAAACCCTAGCCTCCTTTTTGGCCTCTTTTTTAGGATTTTGATGTTGGAGATGTGCTTGATGTGTGTGAATATGACTTATACGGTATGTGCTTCTAGCAGAAATTCTGCTGTTTAATTCAATGTGCAATAGGATTATATTTTCATGTGATTAGTGCCGTGTTTTATGCTTTTAGTTGCAAAGCAGCAGGACTCTGAGGGTCTGGTCTCCCAGTTGGCCCAGGGTCTCAAAATTTCAGGACTCTAGGGCAGAAATGAATATGTTTATGTGGTCAATTATATAGTACAACCTTCAATAAACATATCTGTTTCAGGGTCTGATATGGTGCGTAATTACAGAACTGAAAAAGGATATGTCATTACAGTTAGAATAAGTACAAAAATATGAGCTGAGAAAATGATCTATGTGTCTGTTGTCAAGGCAGAAAAATCATGGCTGTAACCTGTTATTTGATTATGTATATACAGTATCCAGTTTAACCCTTAAAGACCTACAGCAGGTAGACAATGTTTCGGGGGTGCCTGCCTCTCCCATATTTATTTTTAATATTCTATCAGTTAGCATCATAAAGCTGAATAGTTATCAAATGCCAATTTTCTAGTGATTTTGCAAACAAATAACAGTAAATGTGAAAGCTTTTTGACTATGATCATGTAGGCCTTTGAGGAATAACAGGACACGTTATACCTTTAACCCAGGGTTCACAAAACAAGGGCTCTGGCAATGGAAAAATTACACATATTGTATATTTTAAAAGTGATGCAAACCCTGATCTGATAAAACACCACACAAAATGTCACTTTAACTGCTTTGTATTAGTGTCTGTCTCATTTCATAGAGTAACTTTGTGCAGTTTCTACCACAACCACTTAACCATTCATTTGACATCCTGTAGTTAAATTACCTTTGGCATGATCATACCTGACTACAGTTTATGGTTTCAATTGTCCTCTTGAGCGAATGTGCCAACTAGTTAGTGTTGCATAAGTTATTAACTTTTATAACACCGGCCCATCAACCTCTGCACTGTAAAAGCACAATGTGCACTAAAATCTGCCATTGATTCGCCTGCATCAACCCATAGAGCCTAATAAATGTGTTTTATGCTCTTAACAATGACACGTAATATCTGGAAAGTTGTTTTTTAGTTTATGACACAATCAATAGGCCTGACATGATCAGCCAGTTGGCTACATAAAGCAGTAAAGCATTATAAAATATGCCCACAGCAACATTGTTAAACATTTAAGATAATTACAAGTAAAGCTTTACAAACAACATCAGCTCCAGCTTCTTAAAAATGAAGTTTTTCTTTTCTTGGTTTGTTTGTTTCGTACTTGCTCAACTGCATGTTTTTCAAATGGGTTTTAGGGAGTTAATTAAAGAAGATCCTGAATATTTTAGGATAAGGTACCAATATTAGTTACTGATTAGTTTCTTATTAGCATATGTAGTGTATTCCATGTTTATTATGATTAGGGGAAGGTGTTATGGTTATTATTCATTAATTAGTTCCTTATTAGCACATGTATTTATACTATACTGGCTCTTTACTAAGGTTATGTGTTATTGTTAGATTTATTAAACTGTAATTAGGAGTAATTTGCTACCTATTCTAAAAGTTACCTTTATTTTCATTTGGTATATAACTCAATTCATTTGTTAACCAGGAAAAAAATCCATTTAATAACAAACTATTAGTCTTTTAGCTGCATCCAAAATGAAAACAGTAGTTTCTGGAATTCAGTAAAATAAATCCTGTTCATGACAGATTCACTTGTGAGTTTGTGTCATGTTTTACTGCTTACGGTAAATTATGGGGATCACAGACAGAGGCAGTAAATATTACTGTTCATATTCACAACTAAAATTTAGAGAGAGATGAGTATGGTGCGCACACGCTCAAGTATTTAATTGTAAAAAGCAAATTTAGTCATCAGTCTTCATTTGCAAAACCTTTGATGGATACTGTGAGAGCCATTTGAATAGCTTTCAACTTATATTTTACTTGAAAATAATAACAGAGATCTGAGCAGCATGTGAGGCCAACTGTACGCTTAAAATAATCAGCAATAATAATGTGCCTAAAACTGATTCATCAATAAACAAGAGCTATTTTAGCAGGTTATATAAAACACTGGGATATAAATACTTACAGATTTTATTACTCATTCATTGTAACCTTACTTAATGAAAGAGCAGTGGTAGCAGAGTACACAGAAACAGTACTCACGTAAAAGTACTAATAATTCTTACAAACAAGCACTTCAGAAAGAGTAAAAAAAAAAGTTTGTCATCAAAACAACTGCTCAAGTAGTGAGTAACTTACTTATGTGGAATTTGTTACATTGATTTGTATTCAGCTTTATTGGTAATTTTTTATCATATTTGACAATTTACTTGATTTTTTCAGTTCTCTTTATTATGCTGCATAGTTTTATTGATTACTTGATTATTTTGAAAGTGCTTGCTCATTTTGTTGTACACTTTGCTCATTTTTGTTCAGTTTTATCAATTATGTTGATCATATCTGACAATTTACTTGATTGTTTTATCAGTTTTTTGTCATTTTGTTGTGGATTTGTTGATTTTTTTAAATTTGCTGGTTATACTGTCTTGTACATTTTTATTAATTAACTTTATTATGTTTTTCTTGATTTTGCTATCTTGTTGTGTATTTTTAATTTTTAATTTTGTTGATTATTTTGCTGATTTTTGTTCACGTGTGTTTATTTTGTACCTTTTTTGTTAAATTTCTCAATTGTTTTGTTGCTAAGTTTGTTCATTTACCTACTTACTATTTTGTTAATTTTACACTCATTAGTTGGATCTCATATATTCTCTTCATGTTTTTGTTCATTTAACTCCTTCTCATGGGGACGTGGCCAGTTGTAAGTGAGTAGAAGTACGTTTTTACCCACCATAAATGTAACTGAGTCAGCATAAAAAGTATTCTGTAAAATAACTACTCTCAGAAGCACTTTTATAGTAAAATATTAGTCAAGTATGTGTGTCTGAGTAAATGTACTTAAGCACTATCCGTGTCTGTGAGAGACTCATGAAGTCAATGTCCTTTGACCCTAACTGACCCCACCTCTAGGTGGCACTGCCCACCACAGAGCTACAGCAGGAGTTGAGCATGTTTTATGTGCAGACACTTCAGTGTAAAAAGAAGAAGAAAAAAATAAAACAAGGGCAATATCACATGAGCAATCATACATTTTTTCTTTTTTTTTTTCAGATCCATGTTACGAGTATCAGATGACATGTTAATGAGGTCCGAAAAGCAGTGATCAAGTGCTTTATTGTGCCAGTATTGAGCTAAGCCTTAAATCACAATTGTGTAATGCAGAGATGAAGGATGTGACATGCTCATAGAGACCACAGACCAACCATCACCCAAACCAACAGCAACCACAACACAGTGTTTTGTGATTATTTTAATATGCAGTGCCTCTCTTTGTTGGTATCTCATGCATGTAGTGTTGCCATGTATAAGATACCAACAAAGAAACACTGCACATTAAATAAACCCATGTAGCGTCATCATGTTAGTTTATCTATGTAACAAAATATCAACACCTTTGACAAGGTCTCGAGATGATCCATGTCATGAAAAATAACATTCAGTATCATCGCCAAATTTAGAACATGTGCTTGAGATGGTGACAAGGGCAAGATCAACCTAAAATATTATGAGTTTCGTGTTGCTTTGGAGTCAGTCACATATATCATCGCAGCTGCTGACACAAGTGGCTTCTGGATCATTTATAACACTGCCACTTTGGGTTTGTATGACAAGACCCCGGCCCCTCTTTAAATATGTGTTATCATTCCTATCCTGCAGTCACCTTAAAGCTTGAGGGATTAGGTGTTATGTGACATCTGTTATGTGTTATTTAATAGCTACAAACCACCAAGGTGCTGCCCTACAAACACATCTTCTTTGAAGTTTTCGAGGACTACATTAAGAGAACAAAGGGCTACCAGTGCTTGTGTGGTCACATTCGACTGAGACACACAGACAAGCGGTCGTGTTTGTTTTCCCAGAGGAATCTAATATCTCCCTGCAGACAGACGGAAAGAAAGCACGCAGACAGAAAATAACGTAAGAGAGCGTGAGAGAGAAAAAGATGACGAGAACGTAGAAATTCCCGGTGACCTGTTCCCCCCACCGGAGCATGGTGTAGCATTCCACAGCCGGGATCACATGACAAATAGACAAATCAGGAAAAAGCAAGAGTAAAATGAGAAGAAAACAAATGAATTCAATCTGTCATCTGTTGGGAGGGGATCAAACTGATATTCAGAAAGCCAGTGGGTGGCTGGTTCTACTTAAAGTTGGCAAGGTTTAAAAGAAGAACCCAAGAGAGAAAAAACCAAAAATATAACATTCTCCTTGGAGTGTCAACTGGGACCATCGTACGCTGATTCATTTTCTGCCTGTCTGTCAAGCATTCTTCCGGTTCAGGGCTATTTAAGACATCCATGAGGCTCTGGCACCAGACAGACCCAGACCAGATCACTGCCTTAACACATCTACAGTGACAGAACTAAAACCAAGGGGACTTTACACCTAAACTCTCCCATTTGTGGACATTCTTTCAGATTTAGTAATTCGGTTGAATTAAAACTGCATCTGTGAAGAATCTGATGCAAAGCAACTGAATTCTTATGGATAATATGAGTTCACTGCCTTGATATAAATCCCGGTCTGACGGCACTATGACATACTTCCCAGTCCCAGCAGTTAATGGAAAAGACTGCTGAAAGCAAGACAAAGCTCCTCAAACACTGCTCTGTTGACTAAGGGAAATACCACTATGTTTGGAGTGGGTGTCATGTCAAGACTATAAATAATCACAACTTAAAACTCTCCTCTGCAATGAATCATTCCAGCACTCATAGACCCCCCCCCCACATTAAAATTAGCTTGGATCCCTAACAATGGTCCATTCAAGTATGGAAAAGGCTGAGAGGCAAATGGAGAGGCAAAGTGCTCGGGCTGGCTTAGCAAATGGGGGTAAATTCATTTCAATTCTGTTGAAAAGACTCTAAAGGAGTCAATTTTCTTCTGTTCACCACTGATGTCAGTCAGGGGGTAACTTTGGAAGCAGTGACATTAACAGTATACTGTTTACATGTCTAATTTGGCAGGTCACTTACAAATCCATTGGGGTAACAAAGCATGGCTAATCAGCTCTGAAGTGCTGGACTTCCAAAAAGAATAAACACAGAGGAAACTGTTCCAATTAAACTATTTATGGGACTCATCTTGACTGTCTAGGCCCATTTAATCCCATGTGTGAAAAATTTATATCAACCCTCAGAATACAACAACAGAGAAATAAGTCGTCTTTGGAAGTATTCCACGAAGAGTCATTTTTCAGAAAATTGAGGTTTACAGAGCTTGAAGTTGGAGCACTTGCCTAACCTCCATACTTATGTGCCCCTCTGGCATTTATGAGGCTACGTTAAGCCAACGTTTTAAATGGACTAGGATTCAAAACACAGGGGAGGCAATAACTCCGACACACATGGACTGATGTAGTAAGTTAAAAGACCCAACAGAGACTCATATCATTTTGCCAGCACATGAAATAGACAGCCAAATAAATCAGACATTTGTAAACTTCCATCTGTTTTATATATATATATATGAAACTAGCACAGGTATATACTGTTCATATGCAAAGAATAAACATATATCTGCTAGGACAAAAAATCTGAATGTCTTACTAATCAGGGGTTCTGTATCTGCATGCTTAGCTTCTCAAGCTCAATCAAAACATTCCCAGACATGAACAAGTAAGCGATTCATAGCCAATATCTCTTCCGACTGGCTGTGTTTCAGCATTAGCACCTGCGTCCTGATCATAATGACTTCATGATGGAAACACTAATGGGCCCGTCTTTTATTCCAAATATCCCCAGGCAAAATTTAACAGGTCAGCATTTCCAGGTTCAGCTTCCTTATCCATGCTCCACTTGAGCCAATACTTAAGTACTTTTTATGATAAATTTACAATGTGTCAAACAAACCCTAGCATCCAATGAATAATATATGAATTAGAATGTATATATTAGTTTTATGACCGTTATGACATGTTTCTTTGACAAAGAGCTGTGTGCGGTGTATGTTTGTCAGCTTGCTCAAATTGGTCCCTGGAGTCAAGAGGTCACTGGAGACCAGAGTAAAGATTGACTTAGTCCACAAGACAGCGAGCAGACAAAGGGCTGTGAGCAAACGTCCACTGCTCTTTATTGGTTTACCCTGTTCCTGTATCAGGAGAACCTGCAGATGTTAGGAGGGTTAAATACAGTCACACAGACAGGCCACAATCCAATCACGCTGTTGTGGGGAAGGTGAGTGTACTGCTGCATGAAGGTATGCAAGCTGTGATACCAGTGTGAATTACTGTTAAAAGATAAGGTAAATTGAACAACTATTCAAAAGCACGAGCACAGGGAAATTAAATACAGGTGACTCTAACACATAATTGGTTGAAGTCGTCCCTTATGGTTTATCTCATCTTACTGGGTTATCTGCCAACCAGGATCCATCTACATTTATGATCTTTAAAGGTATGAATCTGATCACCTTGTGTCATGTATTGGGTATATGTTACAAAGTATTTATCAATGCTTTGTTACCAACTTTGCCACAAGACAAAATCAATGAAGCTGTAAAGCTGACAACCAATTAGAGATGACAGCATCATGCAGTCTCATTCATCTGTACTTCCTGTCACGGCAACCATACATTTAGAATACTGACACAAAAACACGTATCTCTGAAATTCTGATGTTTGCATCCTCATAATTTTTGTTTGTATGTGTTACAGATCTGAAAGGTATTCATTTCCTCAATGCCTATTAATGCTTTAAGGTGAGATTGACGCCAAAGGTTCACTGTTACACAAAACAACACTTGCTACATCAAACTATATCAAATTGTCTATGTGTGACAACATAATAGCAGTTGAATTACTAATGAAATAAATACCTAAGGTGGTTAGAAAAGTATCCGTTGTTTTAGAGAATCTACGGTACATTTTTCTCAGGTAACTGTATGAGTAGTTATCATTTGAGGCTAAATATCCTGCACAGTGAAAAAAGCAATGCCAACCCTATTGCATAAAAAAGTGCATCAGGTTATTACTAGCCAGTGTTGAGGAAACCCCATGTTATTAGTCAAGTATAATATGTGAGTCTCCATAGCTATACAGTCTGAGCCACTGCCAGCAGCGGAGCAGCAATGCAACAGTGGGTGATTGTCTGGAGCCAGTTAACCACTGATGCATACACACTGACTCTCTCAGTGAATTCAAAGGAGGCCACACTTGTTCTCAGTCCCATACGGCTCTCATTTTCACTTCCAAGGACAAAAAATTTACTTCTCAGGATTTCAGATACACCTTGTTTTCCGTAGAACAAACAGTATCAGCAAAGAGCAACAGAATGCATTGGGAGCTCATAAACTTTTACATCATATCTGGAAGGGACTCATAACAGAGTACAGACACTTGGACCGTGATTGCACAAAATAAATACAATAAGGCTATGGATTCATACACATCTGTGTCGCTTCACTGTCACAGCTGCAGCTAACAGGATAGCAGAACCTGCCTGATGTCAATAATGCACACTGCCATGAGGAATGTTTAGGTTTAAAGGTGCTAAATGGGTTTTGCTTCATTCAAAACCAAAACATTTGGACAAAGTTTGTATGCTTGTTACAGAACCTAAATCATAGACAGTGGACCAAAAACAGGGTCATGTCACAATATAAACTGCTGTCAATAAAGTTGGAATAAAATATTTTTTACCTCTTCTCATGAAATGATTGTGGCAATGTGACTTACTCTTATAGATAAAGTGTACATGTTCTGAAAACTTTATTGGTCAGTCTCTTCCGAAGGTGATTACTGATGTGTATACATGAGGAATGTGTCTAAAAACTAAATATTCCAACTTTATGGGCAACAGTGTAGAAACAGCATTATTACACACATGCTGAATAAGCATCATTGCTTCCAAGTCATCCTCCATTTATTCTGTCTCAATCATTTACAGTTTCCTTATCAGATCATCACAGCTATGTGATTTAGTGATAAATAAAGGAAGATGAGTCAACAGTAGAACACATGGTGTACAGATTATATTTTAAGATTCCAGCTCAAACCAAGACTTGAAACTACTCACTTGTCAGCTACATTTATCAAAAACAGTGAAGAATAAAACAGACCACCAGATCAAAAATACCCAAAAGGCTTCCAAACCTAAAAAAAAAAAAAAACAACCTTGCCCCTTGGAAACAGGCAATAGTGAGTTCATATGCACAATGTATGATCATGGTGCATTGTCAGTCAAGTTGTAATAGAAAAGCTTGCTGCATAACAGTCTTTAGTCACTTGGCACCGTTTCACGAAAAGACACAAAAGCTCCAGAACAGAAATAGTCCACTTGTTGGACTGAAAATGTGTCATGGGAATAGCTTTAGTAGGAAATGTGCAAAGATTGTTCAACATCTGCATGCTATTTAACCAATTGCCTACTTACGTTGCTGCCGCGGAAACGTGTCCACTCCTTGTCCGTTGAGCTCCTAAATGCATTTGTATGCATTTGTCCAGGCAGCAGAGATCTGGGTGAAAACAGAATCACACTTACGGGGATACCTGTTCATGGGACAACCCTTTGGTAAAAGCCAAAGGCAGTGTAAAGTAGATGTAGGAGTACTGCCACCTCAGAATTTCCTCATCGTATTGTAGTCCGGAGGAGAGATCTCCCTCTCTTACAAATGTGCGCCTCTCAGATCCTTTGCGCTCTGAGGCGCACAGAGATAAGGCGAGTTCTATCCACGCTGGAGACGCGCAACAGTTGCATAGAAAAGGTATTGGCTCGGACCGCAACCGGCTACACGGGCTGCAGCAGTGAGGGACACGGAACCAAAGCTGAGAACACCGTGCAGATCCAGCTCTGCACGTCTTCACCTCCGGGCGGTGGTTTCTGCAATGTGCCTTGACTTGCACTGGTGCAAGGGGATCCGTGTTCACCCCGACACAACTCCTACCAGCTGGTGGTGTTGGATTTCACCGGTTACTGGCTCGTGACATCACAGATATAGAGTTGGCTTCTGTCTACACGGACACTACTCTAGGACGCCTGTATTTACTGTAAACTCAGCAGGACACGGGTCATGTTCTAATTTTAAAAAGTGCTCTTACATTGCATGTTCACAGAATCCTGGATAATTCCAGAGAAATGAAGGGCTTCGACTGGTGCAGCTGCAAGGTTTCTGGCAAGGACATTGTACCAGGTGCTGCAGCTCACAGAACTGATGTTTTGGCACAATGACCAGTGTCTGTTTTGCAGCATCAGATAAGTTATTTCAAGAATTACTAGATGCACGTATATGTTTATTTCCTTTTGTTATTCAACATACATGTTTACAAGCTCACATAGCTGGAATAGAACACGTACATGACAGCTTTAGCCTCAAAATGCACCCAAAGTATAAAAAGTAAAAGTAGTTACTGTGCAGGATAAAGATCTCTGTCAGTGTTCCATAATTACTGTATATATGAATGCTGTTGGATTATTTTTACTGATGCAATAATGAGTACAGTATTTGGCATTTTACCATACATAATTAAAACTGAGCTCATTTGAACTAATTTTAATTCTGCTGGGTACAGTTTAACCTACTTGCATGCATCATACTCATCATAATATATTTCTGAAAAAGATATATATCCAAAAAGTAGCTTTGTACTAGAAGTCATTTATCTTAGAAAGGAGGATAGTTCTCTCAGGTCGAGAAGGAATATTTCATCCTTTAATTTATCACTGATTTCAACACTGATGATTGAAAATTTAAGTCCACACATTTGCAGATATATGGATTTCACTCAACAGGAAAAGAATAGAGTTTGTAATCTGCCAAGTGTAACTGTTAAACTGCCAAAAAGACACAAAGTGGAGTTTTAGTCTCTGAGCAGAAGATGAGGAGAAGCACACACTTGACACACTAAGTAAAATTCCACTTACGAGTTACATTCCACCTCTGGAATACACATACTGAAGATAATGAATATTATGAACTGCCATGATGAAATTCATGATCCACTGGTAACATCAGCACCCTACAATTACTCTTGTCTCTATCAATATCATCCCATTTCTCTGATAACCTAATACTAACCTAATTAAAACTGGTCTGGTTTGTGATCCATTACAATGCAGTCTGATGGAATTTGGTTTTATTGTTTGTCCCCACCCCACTATCTTTTATGTAAAGAAATCTATCAGCTCCACTTAGAGTGAGGATGATAAACTTTCTTTGCTGATGTTTTTTTTTTTTAATTACAGAACCAGTTGTAACTGTATATAACGCCCTTTAAATCACTGCAGGGCAGACTGAATGCAGTTCCCCTATGTTTCTCTTCAACTTACTTTCACCATTTCACAGAAATGCCACAGGCACCTTACAGAGCAATATGGCTGCCTTTCTGATTTTTTTGTATGTACTTAATTTATCCTGGAATGCCCGCTTGAGGTAACAAATATGTTTGATAATGTGACTCATATGGTTTTGTCAAGTTTCAGCATAGGCAGAGTTGGGGGAAAAGATTGGGGTGAGGGATACACAGAAAACACAGAAAACATGAAAGAGGAAGCTAATGGAGCAGGACTGGAACTTACTCCATGTCAAGAGCTTGTTTTGACACCATGACCACCTCATCTACCTCCTCTTAGGTTTGTTGCCCACCTCACAATGCTTTGCACAGCATATGAACTGCACATGAAAAATCAATGCATGTTTACTGCACACAATTTAACAGTGAAATACCTGTGGAATTTGTACTCACTGTGGTGAGAATGGGCTCTCTTGTCCTTTGTGAATGATGATGTTGACATCAGTTTTTTTTTTTTCAACTTTTCCACACTAACCATTGGTTATAACCATTTTTACTCAATCTAGACAAATCCTTTCACCTAGAATAAACAGATCTCTGTGGGTCCCCATCCATCAACTCCGGGCCTTGTGTACTCCAGAATCCTCCTCCAAACATCCATAGACTCCCTCAGTTCATCATGGACAGATTGGGAGTCCATATGGTTTGCAGTTTAGGAACATCAGTGATGCTACTAGGAGACAAAACAGTTCCTGCCTCTAGTCCCAGGTGGAGAAACAGGGTTTTGTAAGTGGCGACAGTTTAAGGACAGTTTGAGTGAACAGTTACAATGCCCAAACATGGAAAAATATAGGTGAGGTCAAAGTGAAATGGAAACTTCCAGCTCCAAGCCATCCTGCCAGCCACAATAAACACTGAGGTTAACGAAGTGCATTTATTCTGTGGTACCTCACGCTGCTACAAAGGGCTGTGTGTCTCAGCAGCACCGGGTCGGTCCCTTCCTTCTCTTCATCAAATGCACTCGTCTGAGAAAAAGAAGCATGTGCACTGGTTTTGCTCTCATTCTCTCTCTGACTTTGCCATCAGCTAGCATCTTGGGATTGTAATGCTTCAACCAGATGTTTTCTACCACTTCCAGGAAACAAAACTGTTGAGAAGCTGGTTTTGTGACAAGACTATGAATCAACATCATGAACAAATGAATTAAAAGATCAGTTTTTAGCAAAACCCTGACGCAGACATTCAGGACTTAAGAAATATCTCACTTAGAGAAGAAAAGCTATTCGAATTTGCTGAGTGGCAAAGTTTTTTATACAGTTTTTATAAAGTGCAACTCCAGACAGATGTCATATTTATTCAATTATTGACATACGAGCTTTCATGCTGCACAGAGATCTATAAAGTTTTTTTCTTTTACTATATTATACTATAAACTTTGTTGAGCCAATATGAACACAGATTTACAACAAACTTTTCAAATGCCCCCAGTCCACCTCCAGATGACCAGATGTGTACTAATCAGTTCATTGTGTACTGAGGACCAGAATGTAGGGCCCAAAGAGAGACTGGTCTCCAATAATCAGAATCAGACCGGTTCTTTTTTTCTTTGAGGATTGGTCCGACACCAATGATCCCATGAAAACATGTGGTATTCTCCTCTTACACGTTTGTCCACATAGGGTAGTATATCTTGAGATGATCAATAAGTGTGTTGTAACTGAGCAAAAGATGACAAAGGGATTTAATTGGATAAACTTTCTAGACAATGACTACAGAGTTTGGGGGAAGCATAAAGGCCAGGAAGGTTTGTGATTTGAGCAGCATGTGGTCACAGACAAAGTGTTTCCATGTGATCAAATGATCCTCTGTTTTAAAACATGTGGTCTTTCCCAATTGTATCTTTCATAAATTGTTCATCAGATGATTAATACACATGTTGTGAATGACCCACAATCACAAATTGAATTCAATAGGCTGGTGTTTCCAGACAATAACTACAGCATTTTGGGGAAACATGGAGGCAAGGAAGGATTGTGATTTTGAGCAGAATGTGGTCACAGGCAAAATCTTTCCATATGATCAAATGTTACATAATGCACAAAGAATACACGTCTATTTTAGCTTGACTCTGTGCTATTTAATGTTTCAATAGAAAAAGCTTGAGGTGCATGTCAAACAAATGCTTTCTTATAAACTTACTTTTTGCATATTTTTTAAGTTCAATATTTGAAACTTTGTCAATATTCTCAGGTTCATCGCTGGCCCTAATCCAGCAGGCCCTATCTGCATACTCCTGTTTTCTCAGTGATCTCATCCCCAGAAACTTAACTACTCAATGGAAGGCCTAAATCCAAACTCCCTGCACTCGATGGAGACCATATTGTCTTTCAGGTTAACATTTCATAATACGGTAACAGCTTGTAAATGGGATGTCTGGAAACTCGGAGGTGGAATGCAGCCAAAGTCAACCAAGCTGGTTAACGAGAACAAAATGAAGAAGAGGAGGAAAGGTTCTACAGTTGGTAAAACAAAACGTTTTGTAGCTGATGGTAGACTCCATAAAAATGTGCTTCTGAGAACTTAAGGCCTTTCTGAACCCCTTGTAAGTGCATTCTTCTCAAGATAATGATGCAGACATAGTTGGTTAAGTGTGCCTCATTAGGTAAACAGCTCATCAGAGCTAGCACGTGTCTGTGCAACATGGCTGACAGCTGACACTACCTGAAGACCACTGATATGCTAAACTGTCCTCTGTCTCTAATTAGCAGACACTGTTCTGTGTAATTTCTGTCCTGTGTGCGTGTCACCAGCTCATAGGGCTGTTATTTTGCCGAGCAGGGAGAGAGTGGGCAACAGCTGGGAGAGTGCTTAACAGATGGTGGAGTACAGAGCAGTCGATAGTTGAAACAATCCTCCATGTAAGAGCATGTGTGTAAGAATGTATGCGGAGAGGTGGTTTGCAGAACTTCAGGGACCATGGGAAAAGGGAAGAGGGCCAGGGGAGTCCAGGGTGAAAGGGGTGTTTGGGCTAAGAGGAAGTTTGGGAGTGTGTCGGAAAAGTGAAAGCGCCACCGGGAGTTGTGTGGGGTGGAAAAGGGCATGGAGGAAGAACACACACACAGGCAACCAGCAGAGATCTGCACAGGGAAGTGTTGCCGTATGTTTGGCTTTTTAATTTTTATTGTGGAGCAGATGGATTTTATGGTTACGACTCTTGAAACAATGCCTGGGTAACTTGATGGTTCATTTGAATCGAATCCCAAAGGATCATTTTTCTTCTCAGAAACCTGATAAGATCTTTCATCAAGCATTTTGTCTGTTATATTTTGCTGTATTATTGAAAAGAAATCTCTACGATAGACCACAACATAGTGTCTCTTTTTATTGTGATTATGTGGCTGAACCAACAGGGGAATTTGTGGGTGCGTAATTGGTTTTGCACATGTTGAGAGAGGAAGGCAACAAACCCACAAAGCAAACCTGTCTGTCAAAATTTAAAACCTTTGGCGTCTTAATGCAGCCAAGATCACATGTTGCACTGACACAAATTACTTCTGTAAAACAATTTACAGTCTCCCAAGTACCATCAAGTAACAGTCCTTAAGAAACCAGTGCAATGTCTGCACTTGCATCTAACCATACCTTTGAGGAAAAAAAAGGCCTTAAGGAAACAAAGAAATGTGCTGAGTAATATAAAGACATTTTTCTTTCATACTGCAAATGTAATTATTGCCCTGATGCTGTTTTTTGACTGATGTTTGCTTTTTGCCTTAAAGCCACCTGTTGTTAAATCAGGCCTCTTTCCCAATGCAGTTTTTCCCATATTTTCTCACTTCTCATTGATTGGGAAAAGGGAAAACTGCACATTTTCCAAATGAAACAATCCAGATTCCAGAAGCAATATAATGAGAAATAGCTCCACTGTACAACATGCCAACCCTTAAACATAAGGAGAATACATGAAGGAATCCACTATTCTGTGTGTGACTCAATGTATTTGTTATAGTTATTTTTGGATGTGAGTGTTCATAATTTGCCTAAACTCTGTAAAATGATAAATGAATACAGACAGTAGCAGTGCTCATGTAAGTATACTACCAGTCAAAATTTTGGACACATGTTTTCCTTCAGAGTTTTTTCTTTATTTTCATTATTTTCAACATCGTACATTAATACTGAAGACACCCAAACTGAAAGAACATGAATGAAATTATGTAGCAAAGAAACAACCCAGAACATGTTTTATATTTTGGATCGCCCAAAGTAGCTAAATTTAGCTTTGGTGACAGCTTTGCACTCTCAGATTCATGAAATAGTCACCTGCAGCAGTTTGCAAATCACAGGTTGTCTTATGTAGAGGAAGGGTGGCTACAGACTCAACAACCCTGACCACAGCCACTGTCCAAAACCACATAATGGTAAGAAGGTGGCTCTCAAGAGCATTGTCTCAAGAAAGGAAGACTAAAGAGCAACTTCTGCTGCAAACGATGGGTTTATTAGAATTACCATGAGAGCCAGTTTGGGAGGTGACGAGGATGGATAGGATCAGGAATGAGGACATCAGAGGGACAGCACATGTAGGTAAGATGTTTTGGAGACAAAGTCAGAGAGGCTAGATTGAGATGGTTTGGACATGTACAGAGGAGGGATAGTGA
>JAQQAE010001627.1:0-17148 GCA_029823295.1 Pseudamia nigra
AATAAAATGTGACTTTTAGTTTGACACATGGCGCTTTAAATTTCGTTGTGCTTTCCTGGTGCAATGACAATAAAAGGGATTCTGATTCTGATTTATTTTGTTTTTAAACATATTACTTCCTGTTTCCTGGCAATGGTCCAGTGGGAGGGACAGATTTGGAAACCCCTATCCAGGTGGCTCAGGATCATTTTGATCCTATCCTGCAAGGTTTTGAAAAACTGGGATAGATTATTATGATCCACGGACCAGGATAGGCAGATTTACAAATCCGGATTATTTTGATCTGGATTTGAAGTTTTGAAATACTGGGCCCTGGCGATATGCATTGAGAGAGGATTCTTGACCTTTCTATCAGAACTGATACGACACAATGCATCCATTGATCATTATACATATTACACACACACACAACTCTCTCTGATACGTTGCTATGTCAATGAATGTTAGTCTAGCAACATGTCTGCTAACTGTGCATATGAGGTTTTTTCCTATGTGACTATAATTTTGCTTCCTAAGGAGCCTTATTCTAGAAACTATGTGTTTTTTAACTCTCTTTCCTATCATATCCCCCCCTTTTCCCCCCAAATGCTGAAGAGGCAGCGCATCTCTGTGCTGCAGCCTGCAGAACACTTTTCCATTTTGCCTCAGACCATTTTACTTCTGGCTTCTTCTTTGCACGATACAGCTTTAACATACATTTGTGAATCGCACGGCAAACTGTCCACGCAGAGATTTCCAGAATCACGCCTGTTTTTAAAGCAGTGCCGCCTGAGGGCTCAAAGACCACAAACATCCCGTTTTGATCTGCAGCCTTTCTCCTGATTCTCTGAATCTTTTGATGATGGTGGGATTTTCAAAGTCTTCCTAACTTTACATTGAGGAACAGTTTTCTGAAGCTGGTTCACAATTTTTAGACACTGCTTGTGGCAGATTAGTGAACCTCGGTCTGTCTTTACATCTTAGAGGCTCAGCTTGTCTAAAATGTTCCTTTTATACCCAGACATGTTGCCAGTTAACCTCATTACTTATCAAATGCTCCTCCAGTTTTGATTTATGCCACGTACTTTTCCAGCCTTTCATTGCCAGTTTCAGCTTTTTTGATGTGTTGTTGCCATTAAATTCAAAAGGAGCTCATATTTTCCATGAAATGGTAAAATGTCTCAGTTTCAACATCTAATATGTAGTTTATGTTCTACAGGGAAGGAAATTGGCAAGGAGCATATCAGTAATGGTCAGAGCAAGACACGTGATAGATAATAAAAGTTTATACATCATTTACTGCTCACTTATTTTACCATACATCAATACGTACATCAATACAACAGGTGCTGTGGGGATCACATTCTTGGACTTCTCCAGCGCCTTTAACACCATCCAGCCTCGGCTCCGTAGGAACAAACGGTCAAAGATGGGAGTAAGGTCACACCTGAGGGTGTGGATCATGGACTACCTGACTGGCAGAGCTCAGTATGTGCATCTGGGTGGCTGCGGGTCAGACACCGTGGTCAGCACAGGAGCACCCCAGGGGACCATGCTCTCTCCATTCCTGTTCACCCTGTATACGTCAGATTTCCAGTACAACTCGGACTCCTGCCACGTGCAGAAGTTTGCAGGTGACACTGCTATCCTTGGCTGCATCGGGGTGGTCAGGAGGAAACTGATCCAGGACTTTGCCATGTGGTGCGACTCCAACCACCTGCACCTGAACACCACCAAGACCAGGGAAATGGTGGTGGACTTCAGCAGGCCCAGGCCTCACCCAGAGCCTGGGACCATCAATGGGGACTGCGGGGAAGTGGTACAGACCTGCAAATACCTGGAAGTGCAGCTGGATGACATACTGGACTGGTCCGCCAACACAGACGATCTGTGCAGGAAAACACAGAGTCGACTGCACTTCCTCAGAATGCTGGCATCTTGCAACATCTGCAAAAAGATGCTGCAGATGTTCTACCAGACTGTTGTGGCAAGTGCCCTCTTCTTTGCGGTGGTTTGCTGGGGGGCAGCATCAGGAAGAGGGATGCCTCCCGCCTGGACAGACTGGTGAGGAAGGCGGGTTCTGTTGTGGGCACAGAGCTGGACAGTGTCACATCTGTGGCAGAAAAAAACAGGTGCTCAGCAGGATTCTGTCCATTATAGACAATCTACACCATCCACTGCACAGAACCATCTCCATCCACATCATCGACTACACAGAACCATCTCCAGACATGTATCTCTCTCTCTCAACTTTTTTGGAATTAGGGTTGTACATTTATGGCATAAAATAGAAAATAGGTATAGTGTATGGATTCCTATAGCATGCAGAAGAAATATAGACATTTCATAACGATTTGGTGTTCTCTGTTTGTGGCTCATTTTAGTTCATGTTGTTCCTTATTTTGTTCATTGACTTGTTTATTTATTTCATTTATTTCTTGTTTTAATTAATTCTTGTTAATTTTGCTTTATTTGATTTCTGGCTTTGTTTTCTCCCTAGTTTACTGTGTTCCTTACCTTGCTCATTTAGTGATATTTTTGTTAACATTCATGAGTACTATGGGATTTTTAAAATTTTGTGAATATTTTGATCATTTTCTTGGCTATGTAATCGTTTTTGTCATTTTTGTTCATTTATTATATAGGTCAAAATGAAGGCCTGCATTTAAAATTGTAAAAAAAAAAAACAACAGCTACTAAATGTTCTGGTTATGACTTTTGTATGATAATTTCAGTGAAAATATGGTATTTTTGAATGATGTGGTCAGAAACGTGACCCTGTCAGCCTATATCACTGTCAAGCGACTTTGCTTGTAGAAAATGTATGTATGTGTTTGAGCTTTGCAGTTACTGTGAGGAGAAAAAGGCCTGGTTTATCGTAATAAATTATTACGCATGTAATAATTGCACCTCTTCAGCCCCCTGCTGTGACAAAATTTCATATAAATTTAAAATATGCACATATCAGTGGACTTGTTAATCAGATAGTGAACAAAATAATGGCAAAAGGGTTAAATCACACACACTTCTGTTCACTATTAGACGGTGCATATTCAGATCTTCTGCTGCAGAACAAAGTCCGGTGTCTGTGCAGAGCAGAGATGCAACATGTGAAAACCTTCCTGGAGCCAAAGGCCTCACCGATCCCAGACTGGAAGATATCGACTGGTTGGAAAAGTGTCACTTCATGGTGCATATGACAAATCACCCTAACGTGTTGAACATGAGTCTCCATGGAAACGCACACGGGAGTATTTACACTGCAAAGTGTGCATTTGGAGTTTTGTCTATGTTTGGATCAACATGTGAGTGTGAAGTTTAAAGTCATGTCTTACAGCCTTGATATAAAGAAACTGTGTTGTCCAGACACAGAAATGTCATTAAAGAGCTGTGAGAAGATATTTTAACAAGTTCAATATGATTTATCTGTTATAAATTCTAAAATATTGAAAATTGACTTGTCATAAATAAATAAAAACAGGTCTATTCTCTTTTTATTCTTTAAAAGCCAGAATGCACATTGTTTGCTAGTTCTTATTTTATTCATTTCTACAAATGGAGGAAAGTCTCCATTTCAGTGTTTAATGTGTTGCAAAGTAATACGACATGTCAGAGTATTTTTTTTTTTATCTCTCAGCAGAATATATGGGGAGCTTTATTTTTCTAATGCTAGAAGTGCAGCGTGGATTATATTTCTAATATACTATATATAATTTAACTGTATGTAAACAATCATGTCTGGTCCGTTCACCCATATTCTCGTGCCTTTTATGGATTTTGCGTTGTGTTTATTTGCTGATATAGTTGATGATTCACTGTGGAAACGAGGCGCAAACGCTGGGTTCTTTATTGTGAAATAAACACGAACTGAGGTTGAAAGTTGACACAAAGTAATAATTCATTTAATTTCAAAGAAACTCCAAAACAAGAGTTCACAGGTAAAAGCAAACTCAGCGCACGGGCAACGCAGCGACGCCACTCTCCCGTTGCCAGGCAACAGTCGAGAGGGGCAAAAGGCATTACTAACAACTTAAATACAAAAGAAATATATCTACTGTATATAAAATAATTAACTGTGATGTAATCATTTAAAGATAAAGTATGCTTTGTATTCGGTAGGACAGGCGCTAAAATGGCTCTTTTGCTCGCAAAGGTCGCACCCCCGGTCTACGGTGTGGAGGCCGAACGGCTGCGGTTCCGGGTCACGGGAACGCGCTTGGCTCCGTCTAATTAACGCCGCGTCGAACTTGGCTCCGTCTAATTAACCTTTACTAACGTGTGTTCTGCGGTGAATTGAGTGTTTGTGTTCACTTAAACCGAGCCACCTGAAACGGGAAAAGAAAAAAAAACGTACAAGTTCACGTTTTAACAAATGCAGCGGAAGAAAGTAGAAAGTCAACGGTAGTTTTTGTCGAGTTTAGGCGGTTCAATTAGCGTCGGTTTGGGAACGTTCCTCCGGAAAAAAAGCCCCCGTTAGCGACTTTCAGGGACAGGATCGACAACTACCACCGGTGAGTTAACTAATGTTTGTCACACCACGTTAAACCAGCATTTACGACCCGTCTACAAGGTTTTCTTTTCTAGTTGCCTGGAAAGTTAATAATGGAACGAGCGTAACAAGCTAAAGCTAATTGTTCTAGAAAGTAGAAACAAATGAGGAGCCTCAGTTGTCAATCAAGTAGTGTTGGGTAAGTTCTTTTTCTTTTTAACCCTGGTGTGGTATTTGGGTCAATTTGACCCTTTGTCATATATTTGTAAAGAGAAAATGTGTCGTGTGGAGGAAAAAAAAAAAAGGAACAATCATCACCGAAACGAATAAAATACTTAAAAATGAAAACAAGGAACAACATTGAAGAAGAAAATGATGAAAACTATCTTTGTACTGAACAAAATAACCAGGAAAATGAGCAAAATTCTTAAAGTGAAACAAAATGATCATCAGTATCAACAAAACTGCACAAAAAGAAGCAAAACTGTCCACGAAAAGAACGAGTTGAACAACAATAAGCAAGAAAATGGGCAAATGTGAAGGAAAAATGGACCATCGTTCTGCAAAATAAGCAACAAAATGAACCAAAAAAAAATCACGTAAATGAGCAAAAATGAACAATATGATGAAGAAACTGAGCAAAACAAAGTTAAAAAATAAATGAATCAACTAAACCACAAAAAAATGAACAAATCACCCCATAAAAGCTGAAATGAATCTGTTCTGTCACTACCTGAAGTACTTTTTATTTGTGAATACTTCTACTTCCTTTTACTCGAGTACTGATTCTACTCCTTGGCGTTTGCACACGACACAGCTTCTCTGTACAAATATATGACAAAGGGTCAATTTGACCCGAGCACCAGATGAGGGTTAATGAATTCCTGCCACCCCCTGTGTACAGGAAGTTCCCCTGTTGCCAATTATGCGGACGATCAGTTTTGTAAGGTAGCTTAACCGAATGGTTCCTCCCCTTTTGTTGTTAGTTATTTTCAGGCCCCAGCTACATAAATGCACCCACATAAACATGGTACCATTTATATCCGTTGACTGTATCCAAGTAATAATGATGGTAAGTAATAACGAACAAATCTCTTATAGGTTGGAAACAATGAATATGACTCTATTAATCTTAGCATTTGGAGTTAACGTAGACATGGAGCTCATATTTGGATTGTACCCTGGTGATTTTAAGTCCAGTTCAGATAAACAATAGCAATAAGACGGGCTGCCATTTGTTTTTGTTTTTATCATTTTGGTTGCACATCTCCGGCACGCGGTGCGTTGTAGGGTTTTGGCTACCAATCAGAATCCACAAATTTTTATTGAAAGTGGATGGTACAGAAAATCTAGACACCTAACAGATGGATGGGTTGATGAAAATACAGGAATTAAAAGCTGGCTTGTTTGTCCCTGGATATTACATAATATCTACTCAGCAGATACGAGAGAACCCTTCTCAATCATCTTCATCACAATTATGAGGAAAGTGGGTTGTAGCACTATTAAATTATGATTTTTTTTTAAAGTTAAATAATGTTGAAAAACCTTTAAACTGGGTTATATTACTAGACACCAGCCCCGTCAGAGATGAAAAAGACTAGATTTCTAACATTTGACAGTTGTGTAGCTGGACCTGCTCGGTTGCTAACAGCAGCCAAAACCTCAAACATGAAATCGGTTGGGTCTGAAAGTTGGGTTTCACACTTACAAACCTTGTATATGATCATATGAGCAATCTTAGGGCCTAGAGCAGGGGTGGGCAATTCCAGGTCCTGAGGGCCAGTGTCTCTGCATGTTTTCCAGCTCTCTCTGCTCTGTTCACTGTTGAACCTGAACCTGAACCTGATGACCTGGACCAGGTGTGTTCAGTCAATCAGGAGTTGAAAGATGCAGTGGGTGGAGCAGAGACGATGGGTAGGGAAGAGGCAGGTGGAAAACGAGCAGGACATTGGCCCTCATTGCCCACCCCTGGCCTAGAGTGTCCACACTTTAGAGTACTCCCACTTGGGGGGGAGAGTTACCATGGTGACAGTACCTAATTTGCATATTTAATTAGGTCATAGGGGCACAGTGCAAAAAATGGACTTTTGAGCTCTGTAGACCTATGCTTTGACTCAAGATCTCTAAAACTGTATGTGCACCCACTAGGAGCCAGGGGGCACCCTCCAGCCCCTTCAAACCACCCGACTTTGACCTTGAAGATCGGTAGCATCTGAAAATAAAGCCCATCGGTGTGGGATTAGCTTATTCATTCCGTATACAACACAATAAGCACCTGTCATTGTACTTCAGGTAGAGTTTAAAGCTAAGTTTTAATGTTTAAGGACATGGCTGGTCACTTACCCTCATTTGTGTCTAATACACACTGGTGTGAAGCGTTTGGTAGCTGAAATTTGTGTGTTTTGTGTCATCTTAAAATATTAATGAGCAATGACTGAATTACGTGCTACCGCCGCATTTATGATGTGTACGGAAATGACACAGTTGTGTTTGGAGAACTTGGTGACATATCTAATAAGAAGAGAAAATTTAGACTTTTGATGGGATTTCCTGAGGAAATGTTTGATAGCAGTGCTGCACTTCACGATAATGAGCCTGAGCTGCAGCCTGTAAATACTGAATAAATGCTGTTTATTGCAATGTTGTAAAACTGGAGAAATGACAACGGGCGTCACTGGAGATGCCATCAGCTTGTTAGAGACGATCGCAGATGGGAAATTTCACACCACTTTAACATGTACCTAGAGTGTCGTAAAACTGCTGTTGATGGTTTTATGCTCACAACTACCAAGTTACTAGACAGTGAAACATGTCAAACTCAAATCTACAGGCAGAATATTTAAGACCATCACGATCACAACATGTTGTAAAGATAAAGCGTTAAATTGTATGAAACATCAAAAGTCTGTAAAAGCAGTACAAAAAAAACATTTTAAATTGTTTCAGGGGAAAATGTGGTCAAAATAAACCTAAAACAAAATGGATGTTGTGAAGAATATAATTTCATGAAAAAAGCATGATAATGATTTTTATTATATCACCCAGCCCTTCTCCCATGTGTATACTTAATACAGATAAAAGTATGTGCTTGCAAAATTAAAAAATACTGATGCATTAAAAGTTAATCTAAACATTTAGCCTTTTATATACAAAATTATTTAAGGGACATGTTAAGTTATTTACAGAAAACGTGTCCTAGTCGTATGTTACGTAGTCCTTTTTCACATCCCCTTGTTGGATTAGGGGTAAGATTTGAAAAGACTCATAACAATATTGAATTTGGTACATTTTCACCGGTATAATGCCACGTTCCACATCAGAAATAATGCTGTATGCCTACACTAATTTGTATGTAGTTGTTATACAGCACCACATGCACTCGTGTATTTACATGTGCTTTGGTTGCAATCTCGTCAGATTTCCTGCTGCAGGGCTGCTCGTCACTCCGCCGTCTCATGAGCATCAGATGATCCACGGTGACGTGAGTAACGTGCCAACAGCTCCACACTTTACAGCAGTTTGTTAGTCGTCAAGTGTGCGCCAGATCACAAACGTGGACGTGTTGGCATTTCAGATGCTCACAGAAATTTCTTTAACATCACGACAGAAAAACAATTAAACATTTTGAATTTTAAAGATTGATCACTTGCATAATTTGGGTGAAAATATATTGATGGATTTTAGATGATATAAATGGTAACTCTAAGTGGTCTGTGCAGGAATTTCAGTAGCGATCAGTGGTGCCGGTATTGATGTGTGCATGCGGTGTACTCTTTTATCTTTCCAGATGATACTCGGTGCACAAACAACTTTTTGATGACAAGTGACAAGTCATGGGTTGCTGGAATTAATGAAACTGCCAAAATGTCTTCAGTCCAAGGACTCCCTGCACAAGGATCAAATGTAACGATTCTCATAACCAGGGTCAACTTGCATCCTCTTTGTGCTTTTTCTGAATTCTGGGCAAAGTTCAGCATTCACAGAACAGCAGAGTATCAGTTCCTGGCCAAAGCCATTCAGTCTCCTGGGGACATTTTCCAAGAGTTTGAAGGAATTGCTGGTGACCGGTGCTTGGCTCAGAAAGATGGTACTTGGTATAGATCCCGCATTGTGTCAAGAAATGGCTCACAATACACAGTGTTCCTCACCGACCTAGGCATGACGTACATCACCACTAGACAAATGCTGGCTTGGGGTAAGAAAAATTACTTCACTTTGCCACCTGAAGTGGAATTTTGTGTGCTGGCTAATGTTTTACCAGTTTCAACAGAGAACAGATGGTCTCCAGTAGCACTGGAATTTCTGAAGTCCTTGACTGGAAAGTCGGTGAAGGCCTACGTGCAGGATGTGTTGGTGCAACACAGAATGTTTCTTTTGCACATCCCTTGCATAACTGAGCAAATGTCCGAGATGGGATTTGCCAGGATGCTCTCTCCAGACCTGTTCCAGGAGTTTGTACTGATGTCTCTGAAGTCCAGCAGTGGAACTCAAGTGTCCTCAGAGACTAAGCAGATCTCTTCAGGGGCATGTGAGCAACTGCACAAACAAGAGGTGTTCATGTACCCAGAGCTGCAAGCAGGCACAGTGGAGACTGTCGTTATCACAGAAGTCACAAATCCGCAGCGGATCTTTTGTCAGCTAAAGGTTTTTTCCCAAGAGCTGAAGAAATTGTCAGAGCAACTCGCACAGTACTGCGATGGCAGAATCGCTACTTGCACAGTAGGGCCTGAAATGATTGGATTTCCCTGTGCTGCAAGAGGAAATGATGGGAAGTGGTACCGCTCTGTCCTGCAGCAGGTATTCCTAACCAATAAAGTGGTGGAAGTGCTGAATGTTGACTATGGGACAAAACAGATTGTCCAAGTGGAAAATGTGAGACCGCTGGCAGCTGAGTTCTTTAGGATGCCTGTTGTGACTTATAATTGTGCCCTGCATGGAATCATTGACAAAGGCATGGGATGGACAGGGGCGCAGATCGACTTCCTCAGAAGCCTCCTTCTGCACAAGACAGTGACTGCTAAATTTGAGCATCAAAGCATTTCTGAGGGGGTGTATTACGTTACACTCTATGACGATAAGAACTCAAACATGAACAACTTGTTTGGTTCCAAGCAGAACTGTCTGCTGGAGTGTGAGAAAACATGGAGAGATTTCGACCTGTGGAGCACAGTGTACGGCCACCAACAAACTGTCCAGCAAGACAAATGTCAAAGGGCGGAAGGTGTAAAAGAGAAGGAAGGCAAGAAAATTTCAAGAACACTGCCAGTTGAAGACCTCTCTGTTAACTCCTCACATGTGGCAGTTGTGCACCATGTATCCAACCCATCAGAATTTTGGATCCAAACACAAAACCGTGAAAAGGAGCTGGATGAACTGATGGACAGCATGTTTCATCTGTACAAAAACACCGAGAATGAAGACGCTGTAAAAAATCCAATCGTCGGCCTCTACTGTGCTGCCAAGGCAAAAGATGGTCACTTCTACAGGGCTTGTGTGTCTGAAGTCGGTGATGCACAAGTTAAGGTGATGTTTGTGGATTTTGGAAACAGCAGAGTAGTTGATAGGAGCTGCATCAGGACCCTTCCAGATGAGTTCAAACAGCTGCCACATCTAGCGCTGAAATGCACCCTTGCTGATGTCAGACCACAAGGTGGGAAATGGAGTTGTGGTGCTTGTGAGTTTTTCACCAAAACGGTAAAAGATAAGGTACTAAATGTACATGTAGCAGCAAAATATGACAATGGTTATATTATGCGACTGACAGACCCTGAAGCACATGGAGAAAATGATATTGGCAAACTGATGTGTGTTTCTGGCTTTGCTGAAAGACTTGATGCCGAGCGACAATCCAAAGACAAAATGACTCCACGGCTCGATGTTACCCCAACAACAGCGCACGCAGATACCAGATTCTCGTGTCAATGCAGGAACAGTGATATGTCTGAGACTCCAAAGGCAGTTGGTTCTGGTCCTGTCACGAGCGAGAGAAGAATCGCTACTTTCAAGGAACAGATGTTTGCTATTGGAAGTGCCCTTGACATCAGTGTGTCATACATTGAAAGCCCAAACGACTTCTGGTGCCAACTAGTGCAGAACGCCGGGCACTTGAAATTTCTTATGCACAACATGCAGGCGTATTATGCAGGGAGTGTTTTTGAACCTTTTGTAGAAACGGCTTGTGTTGCTCGCCATCCTGATAATAAGATGTGGTACAGAGCCCTCATAGTCCACAGGCACAACACGCCTCATGTAGACGTGCTGTTTGTTGACTACGGCCAGACGGAGACGGTGCCCCTCTACGACCTGAGGAGCATACGCAGACACTTTCTGACTCTACCGGGACAAGCTTTTCGATGCAGCCTCTTCAACCCTGTTGACCCCGTATCTGCTGTTAATGACTGGAACGAAAAAGCAAACGCAAGGTTCCACAGCTTTGTGGAAAATGCCGCATCGAACTTTGTGATTTTGAAGTGCACCATATATGCCGTGATGTATAGTGAGCAGAGTATTGTTTTCAACATAGTGGATCTCGAAACTCCTTTTGAGAGCATCTGCAGCAGTTTGGTCAATCTGGTCAAAAGTGTACCCTCCACGAAAGCCCCCGGACCATCATTCCGTCTGAATACATACTTCTACTCAACACACAATGTGAAAACTGGGACAGAAGAGGAGGTCACCGTGACATGTGTGAACAGTGTCAATCAGTTCTACTGCCAACTCGAAAGAAATGCTGAAGTGATGAAAGAGCTCAAGATGAAAGTCAATAATCTTTGTCAGTGGCTTGTGAAAGTAAAGCTCCCATCAGTCTTTGGAACTTTGTGCTTTGCAAAGTACACTGATGGACAGTGGTACAGAGGACAGATCATGTCCACACAGCCATCCATCCTGGTTCACTTCGTGGATTACGGTGACACCGCTGAAGTCGATAAATCTGACTTGCTTCCAGTACCCAGAGAGGCTAATGACATCATGTCTGTGCCTGTGCAAGCCGTTATGTGTGCTCTGTCTGATGTCCCTGCCCACGTCCCAAGCGAAGCTAACAGTTGGTTTGAGACGAGTTCAATAGAATGTAAACTCCGAGCACTGATTGTGGCCAGAGAGCCTGAGGGCAAACTGTTGGTTGAGCTCTATCGGAGAAAGATGCAGATCAATGTGAAAATCAAGACAATGTTTCAGATTGACAAGCACACAGAAGAGGAGGTTGTCTACCAGAAAAAAATCAAACATGAGGCTTCAGCAAGTCGTGCAGAAAAAACTGCAAAACCGTTCTGGAAACAAGCTTCAGAAAAGGATGACCGTGAACAAAACTTGGTGAAAAACATTTTTTCTATCCTAAAACCACAGCAAGTGAAAAATGAGGAAAAGTCTGCGTATACCAATCCACAGCCTGCACAGCAGCCTCAGTGTCACATGGGTGAAACTCGTCAGAAAGGCAGAAATGTTTCATTGGAACTCTACAAAACTCCACAGCAAAGGCAGTCCTCTGCAAAACAACCAAGCCATATGCAAAAACCACCATGGGCCCAGGTTAACCCAAAAAAAGAACCTCTTCCCACCGATAAACGGCTCACATCCCTACCACCTGTCACTGAATCCCAGAAGGACAACAGTTTTGCCTCACAAACCAGTAAATGCCCTAAATTTACTGATCTGCCTTCAAAATCTATCACACCTGGCCTGGTAACTGATGTGTACGTCTCACAGTGGAACAACCCATCGAGTTTCTTTGTGCAGCTCGTCAATGAGGAGGATGAAATATTCTCACTTGTGGAAAAACTCAATAATTCACTGTCGACTCTGACAACGGATAGTGTTACAGATGTACAACCGGGCGACCTCGTCAAGGCCGAGTTCACAGATGATTCCTCGTGGTACCGAGCAGTTGTGAGGGAAATGCGTGTCAATGCAATGGTTCTCGTTGAGTTTGTTGATTTTGGAAATACAGCAATGATTCCACTTGGCAAGATTGGCAGACTCCACGAATCCTTCCTACAGTTTCCCATGTACAGCACACACTGCATGCTGAGCAGTACGGCACCTCGCGGAAAAGAGATAACAGCCGTCGCTTGTAATGGAGAGAAGCAGCTGGAGTGTGAGTTTATCAGGCAGTCTGGATCCATGTGGGAAGTGAGTCTTAAAGATGATGGGGTAGAAGTCATGTGCAAGGCACCTGTGACAAGTCCACTCGATGATTCTGAAAACATCACTGAGAAAAGTGAGTGTGTCGTGGAACAGCTCAGCCAGAGCTCGCTACACAAACCCCACTCGCTCTGTTTCAGGCACCGAGAATTTAAAACAGGACAACAGTTAGATGCGTATATCACAGCTCTAAATGATGCTCAGACATTTTGGTGTCAGTCTGCTGGCTCAGAAGAACTCGACAGAATTACATCACGTGTCTCAGAAGCCAGGGAGGCAGCGAATCCCCGTCGTACTGATGCTGCCTCTCTCTCCCCTGGCAGCCCGTGCATCGCCCTGTTTTCTGAGGACCAGCTTTGGCATCGTGCACAGGTTATTTCCAAGGAGGGGGATGAGCTGTCCGTTCTCTTTGTGGACTACGGAAACATCTCTCAGGTCAAGGCTGCAGATGTGCAGGAAATAACGCCCGACCTGGTAGAAAGTCCAACACAGGCATTTTTATGTGAGCTTGATGGTTTTGACCCGTCACACGGCTCTTGGGAAAGCGGTGCAGCAGACGAGTTATCAACTCTAACAGTGGACAGACTGCTACAGCTGACTGTTACGGGAGTAACAAAAGAAGAAGCAAAAATCAAATACCTTCTTCAGATTAAATGTGATGGACATGTGATAAATGAGGCAATGAAAAACTGGTGGAAAAGCTGCGTAACAGAACCTGATCCAGTTAGACCTGTTGCTTCTAATGAAACCCTGCTGTCACGTGAGGCAGCTACAAAAGAGATGATGCTGTCTGAGGGTCAGTCGGCACAAGAACCAGAATCTGATACGTCTTTAGATTACATTGACATTGGCAATAGAGAAGGACATTACACTCGTGAGCCTCTGACAGTTGATTCTTCGCATACTGAGATCACTGGTGAGCCCGTCGAGTCAGATTACAATAGCACCACTGGACTCCAAATCACAGAAAACCTCGGAGAACCTGATTACAGTGAGGAGGAGGTGAACATAATCTCCTCAATAGTTGCTGAACCCAGTGACATTTTGCCCGGTGGTATGGATGAAATTCTCGTACCCCCACCTGATGATGAAATCAAAGAATTGATTTTGACCATAAGATGTGACAAGAATGTGATCGAAACGGAAGAGCGTGAAGAGGAACGTTCGTTAGTAACCGAAACCACCAGGCTCGAGGACTTCAAATCATCTCTGGACGAGAACCTCAAAAAGGCCACGGGTGAATCTGAGATCTCAGGTCTGCCTGGAAAGATGAACACTTTTGACATGGAAGATGCATCTGAAGCAAGGCGTTTCTCTGGTGAGCAGCTTTTTTTGCTTCTGCGCGTCATTGTGAATTGTCCTCAATATATTGCGATAATAAGCAGCTAAACATAAAATGTTCAAGGCCGCATCCCTAAAGATTCCTCTGAGAGCTTCTGAGACCAAAAACCATTAATGTAAGACTGATTCAGGAGAGGTCTTCGATTGAAGTAAAACTTTTATCTTAATGAGGAGGCAGAGTTGTTCAAATCTCACTCAACAAAAAAAAACTAATATTCACTCTTGGATTCCGTCTTTGTATTAGCTTTATTAACTGAAATTATTCATCATCTTAGTTTTTCTTCTATGTTCTCTTCTTAAACTCCTAAGCCTCTTAAAAGTCCACCTCACTACTCCTAACATTTTTTCACCTATTGAGTGCTTTTAAGGGTTAAGACGGTTTATAAGCCGCTTTTGCCTTTTACTAGGGTCTATTCTTAAAAATTCAGAAACCACACCCGTGATTCTTAGAATTATGGGTATGTTTATCCTAGGAGCTATTCTTTGCACCAGGAATCTTTTGGAATATGGGCCCAGTAACATAACATATTGTAGCTTCCACTGCTTATGATAATCTTGCTGTTATTGACTATATATATAATTTTGTACCTTTTCATTCCAGGTCCAAACAACAAAAGTCATAATGGCAAGGCAGCCTTGGCAGAGGCAGGTTCGGTTCCTAGTGTGACAGTACTGAAAAAGGTAAATAATCCACCACGTACAGTACACAATACCCTACTGGTGTGGTGTGCAGGTTAAACGCAGCCATCTGACACGTATGACTTAATAACGCCTCGATACATTTTGAGAGGTACAGTATTTAAATGTGGATGGATTGTAAATTTTTGCATCTTCAGTTTTCTAGTCGTCAAATATGTACGTGTTTGGGAAAGTTTGTGGAAAACAAAATGAACATGGACCCAGTGCAAACTGTCTGGTCAGAATTTATTGGTGCAAAACTCTTGTCCACACGGTGTGGAAGAAAATGTTTCCTTCAGAGATGGAAGGGTAGAGCTGTACGGGAATGAGAAACGAATCGCGAGTCAAAAAAAACACGAAATGAATCACGAGTCAAAAAAAAAAAACAGGAAACGCCTGTCACAATCCATCAGCAAAAGCTTCTGATGTTGCTGCATCTTGTGTGTGAGCAGGTTCCTTGTCTTTTCTTTTTACTAGTAAAATAGATGTTAAAAGCTTTCACGATGAATTTAGAGCATAATGAAACACTGTATGCAAGATTTTAGTGTTAAAGGGTATTCCATGACACGAGAATGCAGTTTAAGGTGCATGTACGTTGTTCAGCATGTAAAATGTTTTTTTTTTTTTTTTTTTTTTTGAAGGTCCTCCACAGAGCTGTTTGTCTGAGGGAGAACATCCAACTCCATGGGACGGCGAATAAAGATTCTAAACTCTCAAAGCAGGTATGTTTTAGTTGTTTTCATCACATTCTCACTGCATAAAAATTAAAATCCTTTATTAGGAAAATGCCAAACTACTTTAGCATCTAAACGGCAACAGAATAAACCACGTGGCAAACATTAGCTGAGCCTCATTCAATTTCCACGCGCGAACAATAAAGTTGAGTCAGTTTCCATGCACACGTCACGTTGCAGAGTCGGGCTGTACTGGTGTCGCCCCCCTCTGAGCTTCCTACACAGCGGGCGTCTGGTAAGTGATTTTTCATATTTCATTTTATTTTTCCCCCCAATCTCTTTTCAGTCTGTCACTGTTCAAACGTTGAACTTGTGAACGCTGTAGGTTTAGGTGGAGACATAAAATTGGTCATCTGAAATGAAACAAAAGGGGTGTGGCTTTTCACAGATTCTCCCACAGAGCAGCAAACTGAAGCTGGAAATCACGGCCCAGCGGAAGACGTCCCGTCGCTCATCACACACGTGGAGGTAATGTTGGACAAAGTGGATGATGCTTTTTCTTTAAAATGCATTTTTGTCTTCCACTGATCAAAGCAGTAGGTGTTCAGGCAGTTGTCTCAGAACCTCTGTGGTTCTTTAGTCGATGAGGTGAGCAGGGAGGATAATGATTTGTTTTTTGGCCAGAAACGGCTTCATGGAGAGCACGGTGTGAGCTGGTTCGTTGTCTGGATGAAAAATGAAACCTTTTTTCGACACTTGTCTTTGTCTTTGGACTTTGATTTGTTCGACGTGTGCGGGTGCCCGTCGTCTCTGCCGCCGCTAAATCTTTTGTGTCGTTCAAACACGTGTACGTGATGTGAACTGAGAGACAAAAATATTCGGCTGCTGTTTTGTTCAGTTTCACTAAAAATTTCAATTTAATGTGTTCATCAGCTTTTCAGCTGATCTTTTTCCGACGCCTTAGCAAAAATGTGCATTTCAGTAGCAGTGAACTAAAGATGACACTTACTGGAAACTTACAGCAGTTGTGCATGAACATCCAACCGTAAATATGTAACACGTGGTGTGACTGAACCATGTGGTTTTATCTTCATAAGTGCAGTCTCATTATTATAGACATACCGTGTGTGTGTGTGTGTGTGTGTGTGTGTGTGTATTGGTATTGAGTTACTTAGGGCAGGTGTTGTATCAAAGTCATAATTAAGGTATCGTGACGATACTAGGGTCTGGTTTCTCTCCGCTTTCTTTTGACAGTAGCACATGGACTGTAGATATTATGGACGGTTTCTGAAGGGTCATTTTGAGGCCAATCGACTTGTCACTTCCTGGCAGGCGTCTTGGAGCTAAAAACAGGATGGAACCATATTTGGATGAACGGCAGCGGGGCTTATGACGCGTTCACGCCGAGGGGGACTCATGGGAGAGCTAACATTAGCTGCTAGCTTACTGTTGCAGTAAAACTTCACCACACAGTGTCAAACAGTCGTATCACAGTGTTGTTAGTGGAAACAGTTACCCACAGCTGCAGTCGAGTGTATGTCATGTATAATGATGAACTTACTGAATAAATAGAAGATATGAAGGTCTGAATCGGTCCGACTTCACTACATCGAGCTGCTGCTACAGCGACATGTCAATCAAACCCCGGCACAGCAGTGATTTGTCGGATTCTTTGCCGTAATATCTTAATAAAGAAGCAAAAACTTAAAGATGGTTGCGAGTGGGTTTGACGCCGTGGTCGGTGAACGGGTTGCGAGTGGGTTTGACCCCGTGGTCGGTGAACGGGTTGCGAGTGGGTTTGACCCCGTGGTCGGTGAACGGGTTGCGAGTGGGTTTGACCCCGTG
>JAQQAE010001628.1:0-15508 GCA_029823295.1 Pseudamia nigra
TAATACATACTTTATATGGGAGTTTGTCGTGGGTCCAGAACGGATTAATTGGTTTTACATGTGTTCCTATGGAAAAAGTCACTTCGGATAATGACTGATTCGGATACAGGCCATGACGCCGGAACGGATTATCGTCGGTATCCCAGGCACCGCTGTATGTCATTTCCTTCAAAGGACACAGCCACGGGAGCCACTGGCGAGGGGCTCAAGAGCCACATGTGGCCCTGGAGCCACAGGTTGCAGATCTGTTTGAATGGACTGGGGCTCATACAGTATGTAATAGGAGCTCTCAGATTTGTCTGTTTTCCATGCTGTACTCTTTCCTGCTGTGGTTGTACTGTTTGACTTGCTTCAGGGTAGTTAAGAACAAAAACCATTTCCCCTTTTCTAATGAAGATGTTCTTTGGAAGTTATCAGACTAAAAAAGCAAGTTCAAATAGAAGCACGTCTGTATTATGTTAGTGGAGGGGTAGGCAGGCATAAAGGGGAGTTCAGTCACCTTGTATAATTCCTGTTCCTTTCAGAGTCACTTTTCTAATGTGGAAATAACTCTATAGGGACAGCACTGAAGTATTAAATGCATAAAGTTCAAATTCCCGCTTTCTTATTGCAGGTCTAATTGTTTTGTGGAAAAGCCCAAGGACATTCGGGAAACTGCCACTGCTGGTTGCCCACGTCCCACACCTGAACATGTCATTAGCTATAGCTGACAAATAAACAACATAAAGCACAATCGAGTTACACTGAATAAAACTAAGAAGGCTCAAAGTCACCCTTATGGAGAGATATAGAGGAAGAAAATCAACTTAAAACTTAAGTAAGCAGCTGTCGGCACCAAAACGAGAGTGTGTAGAGGCAGGTGACATTTTGAAGCATTGTGTTCCATTTGGCAAGTTGTTTTATTCATTTTTTTTCTAAGTGACTTGACATCCCCTTACACTTCCACAAGTTGTGATTCCAGGAAACCACTGAACGCACCGGGCTCACACTCTGACCTGTGACGGCTAATTACACTGATATCACTTAAACTAACAGCAAAGACTAAATTGGATTCCCAAGCAGCTTTGTGTGCACATTGCTCCTGGCAAGTTCTGATAAGAGCAACTTTATTTTCCATTGCCTCTCCCTTTCTCTCCTCTTTCATCCTTCTCTGTCATAATCTCCTCAACCTCACCTCACCTCATCTCACCCTCCTTCCTCCCCCATCCCTTTTGGGACAGGGGCTCTGAAATGACAATTTGCCCACAGAGGAGCTATAGGCAAAATGATAAAGACGGAGTAAACAGAGGAAGGTAGAACAGAAAATGAGAGAATGGGGAAGGGGGTGTCTACACTGTCTGCATGCTGTTAAGACTTGCCCCTTCTGTACTGCCTGAACAGTGACTTATCAGAGTTAAATGGGCCCCCAAAATATAGAGAAGCATGGCTTCCTCACACAGCGGGGAGAGAAAAAAATCATAAAATGGCACTGAGCCCACGGTGTGTGATGGAGAGTGACACGGGATGCAACAGTCTTGATGTGCGGCTTCTCTCAATAGTGCACCATTGTACAAAACAGGAAAATGAAAAATCCATCACCAGTGGAGCAAGAAATAAATTCAATATACAAAGGCAAGCACAGAAGCTTCCTATCAGAGTGAGTATGCTGACGATATAGTGATGGCACATGCCCACTGCTGAGCCTGCGTGGCCAACATGCTTCTTGTAATTTAATTGTAACTGATAGGCGGCAGTAAGAAGGGTCAAGGAAAGCTTTGGTGATCACAGAAGCAGGACCTCCCTCTTTTGAATCTGTAAAAAACACTCATACTCTACCAGGGGCAAGAGACCTACCACTTATTTTTCCACTGAATTTCGTTATCACTCAACTTCAGACCTGATAAATGTTCTGCCCCCCTGCTGCGAGGGAAAGATGGCTGGCAGTAGAGGGAGGGACGGAATGGAAGCGCCGGCCCCAGCAGCAGCAGAGGAACAGATGTTGGGCGGCTGGCATTTGGCAAAGCTAGACAGCTTACGAACGCTAATTACTGTGCTAAACTGTTAGCTAAATATGTGTCTCCATGTCACATTAGGACTTTAAGAGTTAGATTTATGGTCAGAAATAACTTTGTGTCTTTGGAGGAGGACTTTTAAAATGAATGGATGAAAAGTAATGGATATGGATGCTTTATTGGTTTATTTGCCCAGTTATTATCATGCTTTCCATGTAGCAAATAATTTTTCATAATCGTCGGTACTCCATGAAATATGCCACAAACTTTTGTGATATTTTCATTTAGAGTTTCGCTGTTGCTCCCAAACACTAAACACAATTTATAAAACTTTGATGCCAACTCAGCTGACTCTCTGACACCCTCCATTTGTTTCATTCCTTCCCTCACCTTTTTGTCTGCTGCTGTGATTACTAACTTTCCCCTTGAGCATCAGTACATTTTCATTTAATCAAGTCTAAATTAATGACTGCCTATTAGTCTGTGGGAATGTGTGCTCAGGACCTAAGCAGCTGTCCTGTTGGTGTCAGAAGTCATGCAGTGCTCAGCACCTCAAGGGAATCTGGCACCAGTCCACACCAGAGTATCTTTGAGGACACAGAGCTCATTATCAGAGAAGGCAGAGCAGCTTTACTGGCAACGGTGGCCTATGTTTGCAGAGCTGGAAGAGTGTGACAAAGTATCGGGGGCCATAGCGCCTCAGGGCCCCAAGTTATTATCAGAGCTGACAGAGCATCACTGATGAGCTGCCTACATCTGAATATACACAGAAGCTGCTTTCCCGAAAAGGCACTCTCACATATAAGTGCATAGATATGCACAGCAGCTGTTTACTGAGTGTTTGAGTGAGAAGTAAACATGGGGATATCAGTCAGGAAACAGTTGCAATGCTGAGATGAAGAGGAGAAAAAGGAAAATATGAAAAGAGATGAAAGGAGGAGCTGATGGGAACATGGCCACTGCCTTCGGGCAGCTCGGATCACCGTACTGGAGAGTGACCAAAGCACAGGCATGAATACACACACAGAGAAAGAGATTCAAATTGTGCCAATTCGGCAGCTCTAATCAAGGCTGACATGCCTTTCATCCTCCTACTACTGGAACACACACTGGATAGACAGCAAGTAAATCAGATTACTGGACATCATACTGTTACTGAACAGATTCTGGACCAGGCATTGTTTCACTGGCGTTGATTGTACTCACATTATCTTAAATGTTTTAAGTTCATATAATAAATAATAACTTGGTTTTTGCTGTTAGGTTCACACATTTGTCAAGATTTTAGCTGCTTTCACAATATTGATTTGCCATGAAATTATCTTGTGTATTAGTCATCCACATACGCTGTTAATTTGCCTTCTCATTTTAGTTGCAAAAGCACAATTGTACATTCACCAGTGCTGTGGGCTACATGAATACGCACTCGCTCATACTGTAAACGCTCTCATCTGCAGTGCGGAGATACTAGACTAACAGCCCTAGCTCTGCAGTGGGCTAAAATTGAAAATGCTGTAATTATGCTCTTCATGAAGTTAGCCAGGCAAGAAAAAAATACAATTGAGAAGATGTCCATTCTGCTGATAAGGATTAATACTAATCAAGCTTGCATGTCTTGACTTGGGCACATAAAAGCTGGAGTGGTGTTACAGTCTATAGTGTGTATTTGTGTAGACTGTATTTGTGTGTTAAGAGAAAGATTTTTAATTAAAGACACACTTTCTCGACAAGGGTTTAGTGGGGTGCTGGTGCTTCTGTCTATGTCCGCTACCTCCCGTCTCTTGTCTCCTCATTGTTAATTACATTAAAGGCTCCTCTCTCAGAGTTAATGACATCCCACTGTCTTCTCACAGAGTGAACACCCACACTCTGCGTGTGTGTGTGTATCTGTGTGAGACACTTTTGTGTCACTGTGAAAAGTGGAGCTTTGAACTTGTTAATCAAATTGCCATGCCGAGGCAGCATAAGGTGGGCTCAGAGGAACTGCCAGAAATTCTGCTGTAGCTGTATTCACAATCTTCAGACCCTTGTTGGGATCTCCAGCAGCATCGTCTGCAACACTCAGCTACTGTATCTGTTCATGGGAAGGGAAACTAAATGCTACAGGCTGGCTTTTTGATTGAAAACAATTTCACAGATTGTAGTATAGTACATTTGGAAATTAAAATTTAGATCTAAATTTTACCTACAGTATGCTACCAGCAAAAAGTTTGGACACAAGTTCCCCTTCAATGTTTTTCTTCATATTTGGAATTTTCCACACTGTAATAGTGAAGACATGGAAACTGTGAAAGATTAGGGAGTAAACACAACTGTAAAACAACCCAGAACATGTTTTATATCTCATATGTTATATTTTTAAAATATTTTATATGTCAATTCACAAGTGTGCCACTGATGTGCCATTTCCATGTACCTTAAGTAAAGAGAGAAAGAGTCCATCATTATTACAAGAAATTAAGGTTAGTCAATCTGAAAAATCTTAAGAACTTTGAATGTGTCCCCAAGAGCAGTGGGTAAAACTATCAAACACTAAGATGAAACAGGCTCTCATGAGAACTGTCCCAGGAACACAGAACCAAGAACTACCTCTGCCGCAGACAATACATTAAGAACTACCAGTTTTAAGAAACCCGGGACAGTTTTATACTGACTGACATTTATTTCTTAAAGCAATGGTGGACTTTCTGTTTTTATTACTTAAAGATGCAGTCTATGATGTTGGGAAACTAGCAATTAGATGGGTAGCAGTCCGCTGTAAATTATTAGTCAGGTGACCTGCAAGTCAAACATGTCTGTTCAGTTCTTTTTTTTTAACTTGAACCAGATGTTGAAGGAATAAGAAGTGCAGGCTGTCTTTACTCAGTCATCATAAGCTACAGTTGCTAGCTCCGAGTGCCTGAGCTTGTATTCCTACGAGGTTGTAAGCTAGCTTGACAAGCTGACTGGCACGTCATCTGTTTAATCATTTATATTGGTCCGCCTCAAACAATTGGCTACTAGCTAGTTTGCCCACATCACAGACAGTGCCTTTAACCCTGTTTTTCTTGCCACAATGTGGATTTATGCAATAGTTGTAGTAACCCCAATAACACTGTTGACTCTGTACCTACCCTTCTTCCACACAAGATGATTCAGATGATCTAAGGACATTAAGAAGGCAAGAAATTGAACAAAGCACAAACAAATTGAACGAGGCATAGTCGTGATTTGAAAGCTGTTCCAGGTGACTCCCTCATGAATCTAATGTGAGAATGCCAAAAGTGTGCAAAGTGTGTCATCAAAGCTAAATGTGGCTACTGGAGAGAATCGAATACAGTCATCCCTCGTTTATCGCGGGTGTTGCATTCTGGAACCCCACCGAGGGGGAGCGGATGGCCCCCACACCGGGCATCCCAGAACACGGCACCTGAATTTAGGGGGACGAAGGAGGGCGGGCCCGCCTGCGACTGCTCCGGCCGTGGGAATGCGGGGTCTTCTCAATAGATCAGAGCGACCGGATCTACCGCCTTTGTTCCCTTAAGTTCAGACACCGCATTCCAGGACGCCCGGCGCCGGGGTTGTCCGCGCCCCGTCTTGCGGTTGACCAACACTACCTTCGCGGACAAACGGTAGCCCATGGTCGACATAATGAGCACCCCTGCTATAGGTACTGTACTGTACAAAAATAATACCTATAATAATAACACATTATATTTATAATAACAATAATGATAGTACAGTGACTTTATAAGATTATCATGTAAGAGCAGAGAGGAGACAGTAATGATGACGGTGAGGGTAATGATGACGTTTACATACTGCACAGCCGATGACAGCTTTAAGGCTCTTCTGACGGCGGCGCCGTATCAGCAGGTCTAACAGTTTTACCTTATCTGCTATGGTCAACATTTTCCTTTGCCACTTAGGCTTCACAACCAGACGCCTTAGAAGATGAAGGACGCTTGGGCGGCATCGCAGGGGTTGAAATAAAGCAAAGTTTCACAAAAAACACAAGCACAACGTGAAAATCTACGATATAAAATGCAGTATATATGCTCTCCATACAATATGCGATGCACTGAATCTGCGAAAGGTGAACCGTGATATAGCGAGGGATTACCGTAACTTAAAAAATTCAGCCAAAATTGTGTCCCAGCTAACGGAAAAGTTTTGGGTTAAGAATTTCATAACCCGTAAAATTTCGGTTTACGAATTTCGTGATTTGGGTTAGGAATTTTTCACCCATTGTTTCACCTAATTTTTTCACTTTTTTCACCTAAAATACTGCTTCATTTTGTGTTTTTCATCATGGGACTTAAGAAAAATGTCTGTCTCCGTCTCATCCTCCTCCGGTAAGTGTCTTTATAAATCAATAAATGTGCACATATGGGTGTGTAATACATACAGTATATGGGAGTTTTTGTGGGTCCAGAATGGATTCACTGGTTTTACATGTATTCCTATGGAAAAACTCGCTCCGGCTAATGAATGATTCGCCCAATGAACGTGACGCCGGAACAGATTAAATTTGTTAGCCAGGGCACCACTGTACTTTTACATTTAAATTGACTTTGAAGCAGTAAATACTAAAGAAGTTGTCAGTGACGTGGGTCAAATGTAACATAAGATTTCATCACTTTTTCGTTGATATAAATGTCATGTAATGATAGTTTCACATGACACTAGTCTATTAATATCCAAACATTTAACAAATAAAACATTTTAAGATAGCATTAATCACGTTTGTATCATGACATTAACATAACGTTACGTGTTTCTAACGTGATGAAGGTGACTATTTTACTCAAGTCGCCAATAAACCAATTTGTCACATTTTAAGGCTACAACAACATTGGTAAACTGCAGTTTTTATACAATTACATTTTACACAATAAAACAAAATAAAGTCTAAATGAATTTACCTTTGAAGAAAGATCGGGTGGTTATTCTGTAAATGTCTCTTCATATTTGTTGTGTCCGGCCACATGTTTTACACCTGTCCCCAGCCGTGGACATTTTCTTATCTTTTTCTCATCGTCTTTTCGTCTCTCGTCTTATTTTAGTCTCGGTTGTGGACATTTTCTCATCCCCATCCCCAGCTGCAGTCGGGCTGGGGTGCAAAGCAGGGCTGGGGGAGGTGGTCGCCCCCCTGCTGCCGCCGGAAATGCCAGCGAGCGGCCCATCCCCGGCGAGGCTCCCCTTTCCCACCCCTTCAAACTAAATTTCTAGTCCAGTTGACAGAAGGAAAACCACACGCCTTGGATACCATGACCTGAATGACTGAGGATCTTCATAGATATTATGTTGAGTTATTGTGTATTGCAAATGCGTTAATTGCGTTAAAATTTTTAATCTAATTAATCAGGCAAATGGATTAATCCAGATTAACGTGTTAATTTTGACAGCCCTAATGTATTTGTTTTCCTGAAAATCCTGTCCACTGCACCTTTAAAGGAATAGCTATTTTCCACTCGTAACAAAAAAAAAAGAAAAATACCAAAATCAAACCTTCACAGTGGAAAAACCTCTACTTTTTTCCTTCATGTCACATATTACCTGCTGATTTTAAAGCCTGGTGGAAAAGGGGAACCACATGTCAGCAGAAGTACCAGCTCCCCAAGTGGCGGGAGGTTAGACTACATAACAAAATCATAATTGGCCCATACGATAATAATGAAATTTATTTTTAAACCATTGAGAAATTCCGTCAGTTTTACCGAGTGGCCTTAAAGTTGGAAAAAACCAAACGTTTGCGCATCTGCCTCTGCATAAATGATCTTTCTGCTTGTTCCTGCGCATTATACCATAGTGAACACTTGTTACACACCAGCAGATGATGTTTACACGCTTTGCACTGAGCACTTTATTGAGGACAGTGTGTTACATAGTGCAGGTTATAGTCAGGTTAACTTTTTGGGGGCTCAGATCAGATTTTGAAAACTACAGTATTCTGCATGAAACAAAGTCCTTTAGCCTTTTTCTGTAGTACAGCATCTGACTACCACGCCATTACATTATTTGAACCTGACTTTGATATTTCAGAGACTATTGATACGCTGCAGTGGCTTTAATGTGTGGGGATGGACTGAAGATTTCTCTCCATTGGGGGAAATAGTATAGGCAAAAGGAGACACATTTTAAAGGTTAGGGAAATTATTTTAAATATGATTTTAAAGGTTAAAGGTTCTCATGCAGCTGGGACTGCAGCATAAATATTCTTAATCTCATATCATCAAAAACAAGAAGTTATTGATTTATTACCATTCGTTCGGGAAACATAAAGTTCTCTCACACACTTTATTTTGATACTTCCTCTAAGACTGCATTGAGGAAGTGGATCTGAAGGATGTGGTATGAATGCTGTACCTCACAAAGATACCAGAATTCATTTTACAGACCTTGCAGACCAACAGTCTCTATTCTCATAACATTATAATGATTTCCTCATTCCTTTTTAAAAATAGAGTAATATAAATATTACTCTATTTTTCATCATCTTTTGATTATCCTGGTCAGGGTTTCGGGGGCATCAGCCGAAGCAGAGAAGCCCAGACTTCCCTCTCCCTGACCAGCTCCTCCAGTTCCTCTGCAGGGTCCCCCAGGCATTCTCAGGCCAGCTGAGAGACATGGGGATTGGACCACCCAGGCCCCTGCCTTCAGCTGCCACCAAAACCACACAGCACCAGACCCTTATGACCCTTCCTGAAGGTGGTGGGCCCACAGGAAGGCGTAGTCATAAGGGTCTTCTGAATCACTTTTAGTCTGACCTGTCACCTAGGATCAGTTTGCCTTTGGAGACCCTACAAGGGGCAACATAACTCCTAGGATCACTAAGGCATGCAAACCCCTCCACCATGATACAGTGGCGATTCAAAAAGGGGTAATATAAATATGATTCCTCAAGTGATTGATTAGGTGCTTGGTTTATCAAGTGTCCTAAAATAGAAAAGTAAAGAAATCTAATAGCATTTGACTTTAAGCGACCATGACGTGCTTTTCCGTGTTTTCTGACTTATCTACCAGGTTGTAATGGTGAATTATCATCTTAAAAATGCCAGAAAGCACAAAAAACAAAGACTGCCTATCTCCTTCAAATCTTTGGAGAAGCAACTCTCGCAAACTCTCAGTTGCCAGACTTTTTTTTTCAACTGGGCATTGACGTTGTAGTGTGTCGGACGATTGTTGTCACTGTAGCAGTGGCTAAGGGCTAGGCTAACATTAGCCTCCAGAGGAATGTAAACAGGTACACCAACAGCAAATTGGACAGTCGCAAGATGAGGGGAGCAGTAGATGTACATTCCACATCCTTTGCTCTTACCAGTGTCACGGTTGCATCCTCTCCTGTGAATAGTGCATGGTACTAGCTGCACAGCAGTGTTGTGGATCACTCATAATCATCATGCAGTCGTTACGTACAAAGTTGCTGGCTGCCATTCCCATCCCAGCATTACATCTAATATTAGAGATAGTAACATTTGTTCACTGTTAATTTGTTTTTTGAGAGTTTCACAAGCTTGCATTCAACACTAGCCTCCAATGGACTTAAATGTTTGCAAAGAAAAGCAATGAAGCTACTTAAATAAAGCCCTCCCCTTGCCCCAGGAAGTCCAAATAAGGGAAATCCATCTGTTTCAGGAAGGGGGCTCCTTGCTTGTAATGTCTCATTTTTGTTGTGCAATAATTACAGACTATGTTTTATTATGATGGATGTAAAGCTAATTTAGAGGGACCCAAGATTAAAATTAAACTGCTGCCACTGAAGATGATATGGACACTTTAAAACGCTGGGATCAGCTAATCATACGTTCTTCCTTAAAAGACACATTATGAAAAATAATTTTTTATGTGTTTTCCAGAATATTTAAGTTGTAATGTTGCAAAATAAATGTAAAGGTGCTAGGAATTAGGAGGACATGGGCTCATGATTTTATTATTTCTAAAATCCTGTCGTTGTTGGAAATGCTCTGTTCGGCACATGACACAGTCTGACCTTAAACGCTTCACGTGGCAGTTTTCATTTTCCACATTTCACCATTTTCATGTGTCTTTTAGTCACATTTGAATGGCATCAGTGAACAACGGTCCATCTGCAGAAATCTAAACACTTTTATCTCAGAGACTAAACAGCTCTTAAACACACACCTGGAAAACATTCTGTTGTTAGGATGGATTTAAGACGCCAAATCAAATATTTAAGCCTTTCTCTTGCTTTTTCATTTTGAAACATTTCATAGCAACAAAATATGGTGCAGTGATTTCTGAATGGGGAAAAGGAACCCCACATTTGTCGGTCTGGTTGCATGAATCCCGAGCCTCTTCCCTCTTCCAGGGTCAGTCTCGGATTCCTGCCGTGTTTGTGGGCAGACTGACGTTCAAAGAATGGCCGATTGTTGCCCCAGTTTGGAAGGTTAGTCATGAAAATTAGGAGGCAGCTGCATTCCTGTGGAAAACTGGGCTCATTTTGAACTACATAACCTCAAGTTTAAGCCTTAACATGGGCTTTGGTAACAAGAACTGTTGGTGATTTAATGCAGAATGTCTTAAATTAGGGACACTGAAGCCTTTTTCAGAGTTTCTTTATTTTGTGACACTGCTCCACTTCACAGTGTTGATTCTGTCTGTAGAGTTTTCTGGTTGAAATGAAGTGCAGTGTGGAGCCAGACACTTCAAAACACAGACTGTTAATGGAGTGGATTGTGTCATTTACTTGTTTCTTAACTGCATAGGGAACCTGCACATAATCAGTTTTATGTAAGACATGAAGCCACAGCTGTATCTTATATAAACATCTAACTGAAGCCAGTTTGCAGACTCTGGTGAGTCTGACGTCACAAATACTGGGCTATTCCTTCAGCAGTCACCAGCTTCAGGCGTTCACATGTTTTCATTAAATAAAACCTGTAAAAGTGCAGTGTTTAAATAATACAACGCGAACCAAAGTCCTATATTTAGCCTCGTATAACACAAAAGAGCATGAGTGCAATGGTAATTACTTAGAAAAAGGCAGAAAATTGAAGAAAACTAAACTGACGTGTCGATGAAGTACAGTAGGTTTGTTCAATCATTAAACAACCATACTGAATATAAGTATTTGTATCATATGAAAGTAAACAGGAAGTCTATAGGTAAATTTAAACAACACCCCCGTTCCCCCCACAGACTATCATGACAAGAGTTCACACACACACCCACACCCACACACACACACACACTGAAAACACTTGATGAGACACCATGTGCTTTATGCTCTCAGATCAGATATAGCTGAAGTGTAAGGTATGTGTGTTATGAGTGTGTGAAGTGCTGGATATCTGCTCACAGACACATGTAGTTTTTGTCTGAACTTTGGGGGGAGAGAGGGGGTAACAAAAATAAACAATAATCAAGAAAATGACTCAAAATGCACAAAATGAACAAGATAATGAAGAAAATGAACAAAATAAGGGAATTAAACAAAATAAGCTACATTATCAAGTGAAAATGAATATAGTGATCAAGGAATTGAAGAAAATAAACCAACAGCATGAACTAAAATAGAACATCACACTAAACTGACATACTAGCTACATTTTATGTTGAATGATACTGATGATACTCAGAGGGACAAATCCCCCCATCCTTCCTGAAATCTACACCTATGAGTATATATACAGGAAAAATAATGCATACTTTGATGCAATGTAGATTTTTAGCCTGAAGCCTTTTCCACAACAGGTTTTTCCTTCGGTTTCCAGTTTAGGAGGTCATGAACGATGACGCAACCAAACAAAGTCTATTCAGTCCACCAGGGTGATATTAAATCTCCTGGATTTCTTCCACGTCACCTTGATTTGTCAGATTATTATTGGAGTTGCATCTCGAAGCCAAGTCTCAAGTCGTGCAGTGAGCACTGAATCAGGCTGTGGAATATTTTCCAGCCATTTTAAGTTTTACAGAGCTGACATCAAGACTTTAAATAAGGGCTAGGAAAAGAAGAGCAACAGCTACCTCTGCTGCAGAGGTGTTTATTAGAATTAGCAGCCTCAGAAAAAGTCCTAATGAGAGTCAGTTTCATCATATTGTTTGATGGTTGTAGCGACTGCACTCGGGGAGACAACGCTTCATTTCTAAGAAAGGATGTTCTGTCTTTTTTCTTTACCTAACTGAGTGTTTCTTGCCATAATATTGACTTGTACTGTAGTTGTAGAAGCACTAATAGGGTTCTTGACTCTATGCCATAGACTGTATATTGTATATTACTGGACAAAGTGACCGTGACATCACCCATTAGTTTCTGAAGGGCCGTTTTGAGCCAATCAGGTTGTCACTTCCTGGATGACATCTTGGAGCCAAAAACAGGATGCGACCATATTTGGATGAACAACAGCGGGGCTAACTGAAATGCCAGGTGACTCCTGGGAAAGTTAATATTAGCCACCAGCTTACTGATGCTGTAAGACTTCACCATGCAGTGTCAAATAAAGCCACATCACAGTGTTGTCAGTGTAAACACTTACCCACAGCTGCAGTCGAGCGTATCATGTCTAACTATGCCCATATTGAATAAATAGAAGATACGAAGGTCCATATTGGTCCGACTTCACTGGTGAGCTGTTACTATAGCGACATGTCAGTCAAACCCCAGCACGGCAGTGATTTGTTGGTTTATTTGCTGTAATTTCTTAATAACGGAGTAAAAAGCTAAAGATGGACCACCACCTTACTTAGAGGGTCCAAATAAAACGTTTGAGGCCATGATGACCCATGAAAAAAATGTGTTCCCTTAGTATTTTCAGACAGAAGTCCAGTATATCTTTACGGGACAAAATTTTCTTGGAGCCAGACGAACAGTCCCCCAGTGGCCAAGCGGTGATATTACAACTTACTTCCGCATTGGCCTCACTGAACAGCCCGGGTCATTGCCCACTGCTCTGTAACCACCCTTCCTCTGTACGAGAAAACAGATGCTCTAAAATACATTAAGAAAACAACAAAGGGCAGCAATTAACTCTTGACACACTTGTGATTGAAAACCGTTGCAGATGACTCCCTTGTGAATCTGATGAGAGAACGGCATGGGTGTACAAAGCTGTCATCAAAGCTGAATGTGGCAGCTTTGGACAATTTTAAATTTAAAACACGTCTTGGGCTCTTTAACAACTTTTTTGTTTCCTACATAATTAGGTGTCTTCAGTATTAATGGACAATGGCGTTAAAATAAAGCAAAACCACTGAAGGAGAAGGCGTGTCTAAGCTTTCTGACATATAACACTAATGACCATCGCTGACTGCTCTATTTATTGCTGTATAAATGTACAACCTGGCAATAAACATTAATAGGTGTATATATCCATGTATCCACATACTGTATGTAGTCCGGACTAGACTTATAAACTAGTGTCCCCTGTGGATAATTATCTGCAGTATTCCCTGAAGCATCATCTGCAGCCATGAGTCAGACTGTGACTCTGAATCATGACTGCCAGGACTTCCTCTTCCTGTTCAGAGGAGGAAACACCCTGAGCACCGGGCTGCGGTGACTCACACCTCCGTCCATTAATATCTAACTACAGCCCTAAACTTTATCGCAGTATCCATGGCAACAGGTCAGCGTGGAGAGGAGCGGCCTTGCTCTCTGGGATGACTGCATTGTTTGACCACCGACCATACAAATACAGCCTGTTGCCACAGAAACACACCTGTAATCTCAGATACTGCATGTGATTTCCCTGCAGGCAGCATGGCAGCACAGCACCCCGAGTTTGACCGAGCCGGACAGAAGCCAGGCCTTCAGGTGTGGAGGGTGGAGAACTTCGACCTGGTTCCAGTTCCTGAGAGCCTGTATGGAGGATTCTACACCGGAGACGCCTACATCATCCTCAACACCATCAAACAACGCTCTGGGTCTCTGCAGTACGACCTCCACTTCTGGCTGGGTGAGTTTGGAACAAGAAAATGAGTCAAACTGAACAGGATAATGAAGAAAATGAGTCAAAATTAACAAGATAATGAAGAAAATGAGTAAAAATGAACAAGATAATGAAGAAAATGAGTCAAAATGGACAAGATAATGAAGAAAATGAGTCAAAATTAACAAAATAAACAAGAAAATGAAACAAAATGAACAAGATAATCAAGAAAATGAGTGAAAATTAACAAACTAGCTCAAAGCTGTCAGAGAGCCATAAGCAGAGGTTAAGAGACAGCATCATCCAAACTATTTGCAGTCTTAAAGTAGACATAGCACAGAAAATCAAGATTTTGCGCTTTTAAACGTGTACCTGGTCCTAAAAATCATCTTGCAGGATCAAAACAGTCAGGGCCAAATAGTGCATAAAGCTTCTCCGATCTGTTCAGCTGAATGTGCTCCATCTTCCCAGGCTGTCAGTCATCTCAGTCTGATGTAACCGGGCCCAGCTACGCTGGTCTCTAATGCAGCTGGTGGGTTCAAACAGCCCCTCGACTTTGTGTTGTGTTTGTGAAAATGGTGGACGAAAGGCTTGTTTGTCTTTTAAAGTCTTTTTAGGAGCAGAAATAATACTGGTGCATCCTTCATAGATGTGGCACAGTGTTAACACGTACAAAAATATGAAAATATGTACCAGAGTAGGAAAAGAAAGGTGTATATACTGGCTCCACAGGCAGCATACTATAACACAGCAGCAAGTCACTTTAGCACATACCGGTAATCTCCTCAGCTAACTTAGCAAATGCATTATGTAATGAAAATGTTTTAGCACATATAATGTACAGCACTCATAGTACTCTTTATCGACAATTTCACAATACAAATGGCACAATGTGTTACAGTGCAGTAACTTAAAGACATTAATGCAAGATTTTTCAACACGGTGCTGTTCAGAACTACCCACCTCGTGCGTGTCCCCCACAAATTTGGCCGAGTATTAGGGAAACCAGAGGACTTAACAATTACTCTTCACAGGGGGGCACCATTGAGCCAAGACACGTCAAAAGAAAAGAAATCACAGAGTGGAATAATATACGTAGATGATAAACCCTGTTACACTGAGGCCTGGGAACAACCCATCTGGACCCGGGTCTGCTCTGACAGTAGCATATCAACCAATGAGCAAGGCTGCATCTTACCGTACCCTTCCCGTGGACACTAACAGTAGAGGTCAGTAGTTAAAATTGATATACCGTACTCAAACTCTGCAAAGAATGTGAACCCCACACTGCCAATAAGGAGGACTGCTTCATCAATTATACACAGTACAAAGCCAGGTTCACTGGTAAATGTCTTCTGCACAGGACTGTAGTTCAACATTGTCGGGCACAGCTCCAGTCAACTCAGATTATATTTTATGTTTCATGCCGTCTGTAGAATTATGGTGTGTTGTCATATCAAATAGCGGGGGCTATAAATCACTAATATACCAGTTCACATCACAGCAGGTCCCAGCTGACTCCTCCTCCAGCAGCTTAACTTAAACCCTAAAGTTCCCAATCTACTGAGCAAGAAACATATTTAATTTCACCATCCTGCAGCTGCATGTCATTATGTAAACAGTAGATCATCACTAGGAGTCTCATAT
>JAQQAE010001629.1:9512-24716 GCA_029823295.1 Pseudamia nigra
TTTCACATAAGAATATGCTTAAAAAATGAACAAAACTGGATCACCTAATAACAAGTAACTAACTGGGCTTTGCATTTGAAACAGTGCAATTTAATATGACCAGTGTGGAAGTTAAGTGGAAAAGACACTACTGTATGTGCCACCATTGAATTTTGAATTGAAGGAGGTTGATGAAATACTGTATTGGTTGGACCTTATGTTGGTGATTACTGTAAAATCTGTCACAAAAATTCACAATTATTTTTGTTTCACAGAAGTGAGATGGAATATCAAGAAATCCTTTTATATTCTGTCAGCTGTAGCCAGGGGTAAAATCAACTATGCAACAATTCTGCCTCAAACTTTGATAGCCAGGCTGAGGGAGGGGATGAAAAACTGTAACGTCCGTTGCAATGTAACATCTGTCACAAAACAAGGGTCCTGTAATGTCCATCACACCCATAGAACATGGAGTGTGTTCAGATCTGTTTTCTAGAACAATGATCAGTTCCAGTCATTACACACAGGTGGCTGCAGCAGCAAGGCCATTTGTAGGCATTCTACCCATAATGCCATTGCAATTCCTGAAGTCTGACGTCTATCCCTGTATAACAATAATCATTTAAGTTGCCTTCATTGATTTCCCCCTTGGGGGAATCCCTGCCGACATCTTAAATGTCGCTGTAATTCTCTAAAAAACTGAATTGAACTTGCTGAGATGGACCATCGGAAGACTGAGGGAGCAAGTCAACAATGATAGTCACTCAAATAATAATAATAATAATAATAATAATGCATTGGATTTATACAGCACTTTTCAAGTCTCCTTCTCAAACATCTGTAGTGTTACAGCCAGCCTAGGGTTTACTGCACGCAACATTTCCATGAGCTCCCAAGGACCTCATGGAAAGTGTAGCCCAAACAGTACAATTATTTACACAAAAGTGGTACAACTTCAGGATGAGCACAGCCAAAATATCAAAACACCCCTTTCCCCACAGAGCTTAATTACCTAACGAGAACAAAAATTTAAAAATTCTACATTCTGTATCCTACATCCTGTATTCTACATCCCTGTTTTCATATTCTGATATTGTTTGGAGTTTGGAGTAATGTATAAAACAGCAAGATGAACTAGAAGATGTGCTATCTCTGAAGAGATTGCAGAGGATTGCTGACTCCAAATAATGAGAATGAGACCACAGGACAGTGAAGTATTACAGAACTGACTTATTGCAGATGCTTATGAGCTACACTGATGCTGTCTGTATGTTTTTTGTAATTGATTTTTGGGTTTGACCGATTTTGTAGTTTTCTCCAGTCTGGCGTGAGGTCTACTCGGGATTGTCTGATCTTATATAGGCTACAGGGTTTACCAGTTTTCCTGAAATGCCCCCAGAAATGCATGAAAAAGTGTAGATTCCATGTAGTCATGCTCAATTGCGCTATTTCATCTCAATCTTGACCAAATCATTGCAAATATTTCTGAATGACATTGTCTATAGATTGTCAGTCACATCAGTGAATGTAATGTAATGGCCGTCATGTAGAATTGTTCCTAATCTTGGAATTGCCTGCTTTGTGCCTGTTTCTGAGCTCTGCTATAATAGGTATATTAGCAGGCCTGGTCCCCCAACATACCTGGAGTTTACAATCATTTGTATCACTGATAGTTTTCAGAGAAATTTGAAACAAAGTTTGATTAAATTTTCATGCATCTCTCTTGTGTCACAATTTTAAAATGATTAAAAAACAGAAACAACACTGGATATCTTTTCATCCCCACCCACACACCTCCACACCCAAACTATTTTAAGATTTGGGACTTCAGTGTACATATTTTAAGTCTGAGGGAGGTGGAAAAGGCTCAGACTCCTTCCAAATGTAACGTCCATCACAGTGGAATTGCCCATCATGATGAATATTAAACCACTGTTTCAAAGTGGGAAAGAAAGGTGATTGAAGTGACTTTGGGATTTTCACACACAACAATCACTAGAGGTGAAAAAGAATCGGCTAAAAAAGAGAAAATATTCAGTGAGTGGCACTGGTTTGGGTGAAAATATTTTCAAGGCGTGTGGTTTTCCTTCTGTCGACTGGACTGGAAATTTGGTTTGAAGACGAGAATGGCCCAACTGGTTTGAGATGATAGTAAAACAACAGTAACTCTAATGTCAAAATGGACCAAAATGTTTCCAGCACCTTGTTGAATCTACACATTAAAGCAGTTCTGGGAACTAAAGCGTGTCCAACTCAGTACTAGACAGATGTGAGTGTAGATCTTTACGTCATCAATAACAGTGCAAGTTGGTTCAATTTTGAGTTATAACGTTGACATTCTGAGTTTGTGGCCAGAGACCTGGGCTCATGAAACCAGAATCTCCCCTTTTCACCACATAATGATTCATTTATTGCTCAGCTCTAATTATGAGGGAATGACACGGCAGCATGTTGACTGTAAATGATGGTATGTTAACTTGACATGACATTATTGTACCAAATGAGTAAAAACATAGTAGTGCGGAGGTCAATATGACCCAGATACAGAACTACAGATGACTATGCCTCTAGCTTTGAATAAAACACTAATGGGATCTTCATGGAAAATAATAAAATAGTGTACTAATTTGTTGTGTTGTTATTTTTTGTTGACTTTGTTGTTTTAGTGCCTATTTTGTTCATGTGCTTCATTCTTATACATCAATTTAAAATGTCTGTTAATAATGACCTTTCCTATATTCGGTCCCTAAGGAGATGCCACATTTATCTTCTGGGTGTTGAGGTGAAAACCAGTCTTCATTTCCAGTGATGTATTTAAATAATCCACGAAACATGACACAAATACCTTGGCTTGATTTCCAGCAGTGACATATTAGGACAAAGAGAAAACAAACAAATCTGATATCTGTGTATTTTGATTGCAGACGGTGTGAAATCTTTTTATCTGGCATCATATTTGTGCACAAAAATAAATCAAACTGAGGAGATAAAGTACAATAAAGCAGAGTTTAATGGTATTAATGGAGCAACCTTGGAGTCTGCAGGCAGAAATGTGAGCAGCTCGATCAAATTCAGCCACAGCATCTCCATTCAATCTGCACACCGCTCTTAAAGGTCATATGATATGGAGATATATATTACAGAACTGATGAGGACACCATAAAACAGTCTAAATGTATTTATTGTTATTAATTAAGTCAAATCCTGTACATGCTGTGGTGCTGTTTTATTCATTAACTCTGAAGAAAATATCATACTAATAAGGGTAATAAAACAATAAAACACTGCAGCGTGACTACATCCTGAAAATGAGCAGAATGAAAAGTTTGTGACGTCAATAAACAGGATGCATAGACACATGACAAATGAGTTGTGCATGAGTGCACGAAGCCTGCATAGGTTCACTGCACATTTGTGAAGGCAACATTTACATATGGTCAATAATATCTACAGGTTTTGCATCATATGCTGCCAAAGAGACAACGTCATTTTCGGGGAAGACCCTGTTTTTTTTTTTTTTCATCCAGATAATACAAAACCACATTGTGCATGTACTCCATGGCTCTGTAATAAACGAGTCCTGGTGCTAGATTGGCCTGATGCAGTACTGATTTGTCACCTTTTGAAAATGTTGACAATTACACAACTTAAAATGCAACAAAGGAGTACCCTGAAGTGTTCAGCAAAAATGGGAAACATTTCGAAATGACAGCTGTTATGCTCCTCAGGTCCCAGATGCTTGCAGAGTGCTGTTAAAATAAGTCATGTCAGCCAAAAAATTGATTCTGATGTTCCAGAAAAAGTAAGGAGCTACATTTATGCTCTGACTCAAGGTACTGACTGAAATGCATCATCTGGAAAACGTAAGAAAAATAAAGAGTTGCAGTTTGAGAAGATTTGGTGGCCCCTCGTCTGTTACCTAACACTGTATATACTTTGCTTCACTATTCTCCATCACAACCTCATGCACTGTCCTTAGAGGTGGAATGAGGGAGGGAGGATGGGTTTATGCTTAATATAATTTGTCCATTTTGGTAAAAAAAAAAAAGAAAAGAAAAAAAAAAGAAAAAAACTCACTTTATTCCATCCTACATCGTAATTGCAGTATTTCTCAATAAAACACATTTAACAAAAAAAAGAAAGAAATCAGGAAACAGAATAGGAAGCACAACCCTGATCCAACATTTTTCAAAATGTTGCAGGCATCCAATTCAATATGTCCACCTTCATTTTTCTCTTCTTCTTCTCTTCTGTACTTACTTATTTATTTTACAAAATGACTAATAATATGAGCAAAGATCAACAAGATTAGTAACAATTTGAGTAAAAATGAACGAATTGGGTAACAACATGACTAAAAAGGAACAAATTGAGTAACTACTTGAGCAAAAATGAACAAAATGAGTGACAACATGAGCAAAAATGAACAAACCAAGAAACTATACAAACAAAATCAGTAACAATATGAGCAAAAATGAACAAATTAGCAACAATGTGAGCAGAAATCAACAAAATTACGAACAATATGAGTAAAAATGAACAAAATGAGTGACAATACGAGCAAAAATGATCAAACCAAGCGGCTATGGGAACAAAATGAGTAACAATGTGAGAAAAAAATGAACAAATTAGTAACGATATCAGCAGAAATAAACGAAATTAGGAACAATATAAGCAAAAATGAACAAAATGAGTAACAAAATGAGTAAAAATGAATAAACTGAGCAAGTAGACAAACAAAATGAGTAACAACATGAGCAAAAATGAACAAATTAGCAACAATATGAGCAGAATTCAACAAAATTAGGAACCATATAAGCAAAAATGAACAAAATGAGTAACAAAATGAGTAACAATATGAGGAAAAAAAATGAATGAAATGAGGAAATTCATTTATTTATTGACACTGTTTGTGCTAATTCCAGTTAAATATGGGTTTTTAATTGTTTCTCACATTATCACATTCTGTTTCATTTCACATTGCGGCTCAACTTTTTTGGGTGTCGCTGCGTAAAGTGGGTTTTTTTTTCGTTTTTTGAGACCCAAATCTGTCATCTAAACTTATATATATATATATATATATATTTAAAAAAACCCCAAATGCTCACTTTGATCGCTCATCCTCCTGATGTGTGTCATGTATCTGCGCCTCATCTTGGGGAAATAATCCCAGCAAGTCATTTTCCAGCTGGGTCATTTAAACAGCTCTGTGTCCTACTGAGGAAACGGAACAAGCCATAACGCTGACCTCATTGAACCATCCTGTCAAATCCCACCGCTAAAACTTCCACACGGCGGCAAATACACAGGGCTGATAAACTCCCGTGGGCAGAGGTCACCGCTTCAGCATCAGCCACCGACAACACACGCGTCATCGGGGGGTAAAAAGGGGCAAGAAGGCTCACCATAAAGGGTCCGGAGTGAAAAGCGGAGTGGGGAGGAGGAGGGTCCGCCGAGTGGAGAGCTCTCCCGTGCAGAGGCGCAGAACACAGCCGCCACTGAGTAACCTTGTCCGGTGTGAGAGAGCACAATGTGCAGCCTTGTGGCTCCGAGGGGGAGGACTCAGAGACTGGACCAGAGGAGGAGGAGGAGGAGGAGGAGGTGAGCAGAGTAAACAAACAGGAACAAAGTCAGCTGTAATGTGCAATATGAGCAAAAATGAAAGAAAAATGAACAAAATAAACAAAAATAACCCACACTGAAGACAGTGACCAACTATATGAGCAAAAATGAAGAAAATGAGTAACAGTATGAGCAAAAATGGAAAAAAAAATTAACAAAATACATAACAAAATAAACAAATAACCCAAAATGAAGACAATGTCCAAGTATGTGAGAAGAAATGAACAAAATGAGTAACAATATGAGCAAAAAATGGAGAAAAAAAATGAACAAAATACACAACAAAATAAACATAAATAACCCAAAATGAAGACAATGTCCAAGAATGTGAGAATAAATGAACAAAATGAGTAACAATACGAGCAAAAGTGGAAAAAAAATTAACAAAATACACAACAAAATAAACAAATAACCCAAAATGAAGACAATGACCAACTATACGACCACAATGAACAAAATGAGTAACAATATGAGCAAAAATTGAGAAAAAAATGAACAAAATACACAACAAAATAAGCATAAATAGCCCAAAATGAACACAATGTCCAAGTATGTGAGAAAAAAATGAACAAAATGAGGTACCATATGAGCAAAAATTGAGAAAAAAATGAATGAAATACACAACAAAATAAACAAAAATAACCCACACTGAAGACAGTGACCAACTATACAAGCAAAAATGAACAAAATGAGTAACAATATGAGCAAAAATTGAGGGAAAATGAACAAAATACACAACAAAATAAACATAAATAACCCAAAATGAAGACAATGACCAACTATATGACCACAATGAACAAAATGAGTAACAATATGAGCAAAAATGAACAAAATACACAACAAAATAAACAAATAACCCAAAATGAAGATGTCTACGATCGTAGCAAAAATGAAAAAATGAGTAATAATGTGAGCAAAAATGGAGACAAAATAAACAAAATACACAACAAAAATAAAAAATAACACAAAATGAAGACAATGTCAAAGTATATGAGCAAAATTGAACAAAATGAGTTAACAAGTCAGCATTAGTCATCTTTTTGATAGCCATACCTCGTATACTCAAGGGATTTACCAAATGACCACTGATACAGTATATGGTTCATTACGTTTTAATGCATATCTACATTAATCAGATACAAAACAAATGAAAAAGGAACAAAAAATGTCAAGAAACATAACATTATGTTACTTCAGCAGTGTATGGTGTTTATGTGTTTGTATGTGTATGTGTGGCTCCTGCTTCCTGGTTGTTACACGTGGTCGACCAGGTTGTGCCTGGTCTGTTGTTGTTCCTCTGGACACAGGACACTGGTATAAGTGCACTTTTGTGGAGCGATGGACATTTACTGCTCCAAAGCTGTGGTGATTTTGTTGTTTCTTGCTCATTCATTGTTGTTCGTGTTGATTATGTGATATATAATCTGTCCATCTGTCTGCACTTATTTCCATGTCATCTTTACTAACTTTGTGTCTTGCCTGCAGGTCTGTGCTTCCTCCCCGTCGGTTCTCTCTCTTGCCATCCTTCATACAGGTCTCTAGAAGTCCTCGATGTGCAGATGGAGGTTGTGGACCGGTCCACTGACTGTGTTGTCTCTCCTCTGTCCATTAAACCCAATCGGACCAGTCAGATGGCCACCGACCCAGAGCCATTGGTTCTGCTGGAGGTTTTTCCTCTTCTGTTTGAGGAAGCATTTCCTCCCCTCTGCTGCTCTTGGCCTGTTTTGTTGGGTTTATTCTCTGTTTAATCTTGAGGCTTCGGCCTTGAATTGTGAAGCACCTAGAGACAGTCTGGGATTATGATTGGCACAATACAAATACAATTGAATTGAAAATATTTTTGCTTGTTTTGTTGCTTATTTTTGACGTTTTCTTGCTCCTTTGTGTTTGCCGACATGATTATGTTTGTTCAATTTTACTAATTTTCTTGACTATTTTGTTTCCCTCCATTTTTCCAGTTAGTTGATTTTGTTCACTTTGACTATTTTCATAATTTCTGTCAACTTTCCTGAGAATCCAGTATATATTTTACAAATTTCCTTGATTATTTTGTCCCCACAAATGTTCAGACAAAACATACACTCGACTGTTCCAAACTATTCACTCTAGTCCAAGACACATATTTGACTCCTGTCAGTCTCAGATTAGACTTCTGTAATACAGTGCCACCTGGTGGCCAAAAATGGTCAGCACTACAAGAGGTTTTGACATCAATCCTGAAATGTGGTGTGATTTCTGTTTATTGGTCAAATAAATCAAACAAGCCAGTTCTTATAATTATGATTAAGCTTGCTGACAACTTGTTTAGTACTTACCCATCATCTTATCTTTTGATGATTATATTGTTCAGTTTGACTATTTAGTTCTTTCTAGTTTAATACATTTTACATATGTACATTTTTGTTCATCTTGTTTCATATTTTGACCATTTTCCTAATTACCTTGTTCATTTTCTACTCAAAAAAAAAAAAAAAAAAACACTGAACATGTGAAATACCAAGCACTGAACTGTGCTGTTGTCATACAGATTTATTTGAAGCAGCATCACATGGCAAACATGGTTCTTCATCGTCACTCAAATGCCACACTATCTTCAATTTCCCACTACTACTGTCAGCAAAGCAAACATGTCTGAAAATTTTAAAAAAGACAAACTAAACAGAAAATAAGAGAGATCTAGAACCAAAAATACACCATGTGGACACAAATACTGGGCCGCTTGTTTGAAATCCTAGGAGCTGTGCTAGATTCATGGTCATAAACAGTGAATAAGTAACAGTACAATCAACAAAAAAAACCAATATGATCAATAAAATGAACAATGAACAAAAACAGAGCAATGAGTAAAAGGAACAAAAATCATCAACAACATAATGCAAAAATGAACAACATAATCTAAAAACTGAAGAAACTTAACAAAAAAGAATATAATAAAATGAAAAATATATGAACAAAATAAATAAACTTAATGAAATGAACAAAACAAAATCAACTATATTATAAATAATATGAAAAAAATAAATGAAGCAGTCAAAACAAAAATGAAATAAAAAACAAAATAATAAAGGCAAGGGAGAAAATTAACTTTAATAAACAAAATTAAAAAAACAAACTAAAATCTTCTCCTTTTGAAAAAAATCAAAACAATATAAAGAACAAAATAATCAAGGAATAAAATGATCACAAACAAAACAAAAATGAACAAAACAATGAATAAAACCACCAAAAATATATAAAATACTGTAATTAAAATATAAAAATAAAATATATAAAAAAATGAACAAAGAAACTATGAACAAAAAAAAACAAACAAAATTACTAAGTATTCTTCAATTTCCCAAAAGGGAATTAAAAAAAATGAAATTAAACAAAGAATCAAACTGAGAATGGACAAAACATAAAATGAACAGAATGGCAAAAAAATTAACAAAATTTTAAATTAAAAGTATATAACCACAATATAAAGTAAACAGGAATGAATAAATTTAAAATAAAAATGAATCAACTGAATGAAAACTATATAGTCAATAAAAACAAATTAAATTGATTCAAATATAAAAATTAAAAGAGAAAAAAATGGAGGATAAGATCAGCTAGTTTTTTTGTCTTAAATATTTTGTTGATTTTCTAGATTTTACCAACTTTTAATCTATTCATGCATCACATTGCTCATTTTGTTTATTCTCCAGGTGTTTTCACCTTTCATTGTTTTCTAGGTTATTTTTTAAAATTTTATTTAATGTATCATTCATTTTTAGTCATTTCTTCTATAGGGCAATTATTTTATTTATTATTCATCTTCATTTTTGTGGATTTTCTAGAATATTTACGTAATTTTAATGACTTAATTCATTATGTTCACTTTGTTCTGTTCCATTAATTTTGTCCTTTTCCCTGTTGACTTTGTGCACTATTTAAGTCATTTTATTTATAATGCTGTTCATATTCATCGATTCTTTTGGAATTTTTTTTTCCCCATTTTATTTATGTTTTTCATTTCACATTGATTTAGTGCCTACAACCTCACATTCAGATCTTCTCAGACACGTCAGCGACTCCAGGATTTCAGACATCCCAGTGCTTTAGTCCACATGTTGCATATTTAACCCCCCCCCATTGTTAATGTGTTTAAGAGCAGACATACTGTATATACAGAACATAGGATTAAAAGCAGACTACTGTACATCTGTTTACTACATGTACATTCTCACACACATAGGCTGAATCTCCAGAGAAAAATAAATACACATCTGATTTCTATTACACAACCTCTTGCATGTCTTAACTCTATTAAAATAATCATACAAATCTGATACAGTATATATTTACATACATTGTTATGCAGGTCGTGTGTTTGTTCAACACACTATTTTGCATTCTTTTGACATTGGACCGCTGTCTTTCTTTCTTTCTGAGCTGCACATCTGGACTTTCGTCACATGCTGGAGATGTATTTGTATTTTTTTCTGTCCTCATTTGAACCTGTTGAGAGGGTTTCCAAACAGCTCCGGGCACTCCTCCCCCCCTTTGGCGATTCTGTCGCATTTGCGGAACAGGTCGTAGTTGATCTTGTCGGTGATGACACTGTCCTGCTTGTACTGAGGGTGAGTTGCCACAAACTCGCGCATCCACTTGGCCATCGTCATCAACTCGCCTGAACCGAACAAAGAAAGACGTGGTCACGGATTTAGTTCATGAGACTAAATATATACAGATGGGGCGAAAATTATAATCCAGCCACACCAGGCACAATAACTTTAACATCGACTAGAAACATGAGGTATGTCGACTAAATAACGAGGCTATGCAGTCTCAGTGTTCACACACAACCCGTTTGCCTGATCTAGCAGTTTGTGACTTCATCCTTTTTTCCTAAGATCAAATCTGTGTCAAAGGAACATGGTTTGAGTCTGTGTCAGACATTAAAAAAACAACAACAGAGATTCTGAGACAACTGACTGATCATGCACTGCTTTGATCAGTGGAAGACCTGAACGCAGTGGTGTGTTAATGCAGAAGGGGAGGAGACTGAAGGCGAAAATGTTTATGTTCAATAAAATGACATTTTAATAAAAATTAATAGCCATGTATAGTTTTCAAAATCATTCTAAGCCCTCTTACGGTGGAATTCACACCAAACATATTCTACTGCACTCTTAAAATGCAAAAAACAAAACAAAACTATATGCGCTAAATAATTTAATGGCACTGTGACAGGTAGGTAATAATATTAAATTAATAATACATCATCATTGTGGACATTGACACCAAGTTAATGTCTCACTGAAGATGGCTGAATAAAGAAGTAGAGTCATTCAATCCTTTGAATGATGAAAAAATGTGGCAAAAACAATTCTAGGCAAGGTATGAATTCAAAAAGCTTATATGATTTCCTTTGATTTTTAAAGATGCAGCTATATGGTATGAATTTGAAAAGCATATATGATGTCCTTATTGAGTTACCGCGTTTTACAAGACAGGTGTGGACGTCGCAGCCTCGGTGGCAACAATACCTCATCAGCCTTTCAATTGTTATTCATGATAAATTATTAACAAAAAGTGAAATAATCGAGAAAATGAACAAAAATACACTAAATCAATTAAATGGAAAAATACTGGCAGGTACCACTGATGCACCTCAGCTCCCTTGTACTTCATGACATCACACACCCTAGGCCTCTCCATTCAAGAGTAATGGTGTAAAATAGAAAAATCAGATAATTGAACCTTCGCCTTTACCTCAATAAAGACACCCCTTTGGCCTACAAGTTGAGGGGTTACAAATTTGCATGAAATAAACAAAATCAGCCCAATAAAAAGGCACCGTGACCTGCTCTGGGTCCTGACACTGAACTTACAAAGGTGAAAAGGTATCATTTTATTGCTGTTCTAGTTTATTTAACCTCATTGCTGATTTACCTGAGGCACGTTTCTTGATGAGCTTCAGATAGTTTAAAATGGTGCATCTCGTGTCCACGTCCACCTCCATGTTTTCCAGGTAACAGTTCAGGATCGGGATCAAGCCTTGGAAAACTCCCTCCTATTATTACAACACAAGCATGTGTGTTAAAAAGCAATTAAGTAGCAAGTTATATGCAACTCATGAGAAAAGGTTACAAAGAAGGTGCGAGCTGATGGTTACTTTTCCGTTGATGATGGTGTCGATGCTCATCAGCGTGTACTCCTCGCTGCCGCCGTCCATCTCCAGACCATTCTGTGCAGAGGCAGTGCCGTCCAGGCCCGGGTTGCAGCCTGTTCAAACCCAATCGGAACACAACAAAAGTTACAGCTGTGCTTTAAAGTTTGTGAACCCCTTAAAACTTTCTATATTTCTGCATAAATATGACCTAAAACATCAGCAGATCTTCACACAAGTCCTGAGAATAAATGAGAAGCCAATTAGACAAAGTACGCAAAAAAATACCACGACTTGTCAATTTATTGAGGAAAATTATCCAATACTACAAATCTGTGACTGGTAAAAGAATGTAAACCTTTGTTGTCAGTACCTGGTTTGAGCCCCTTGTGCAGCAATAACTTAGATAAACACGTGGTAAATGTTGATCAGTTCTGTACATCAGCCTGGAGACGTGTTAACCAACAGCTTCAACTCAGATGTTGGTGGTTTTTCTCTCATGAATTGTTTTTTTTTTCAGTCCTTACAGAACATTTAACTTTAAGGTTTAAGATCTGGACTTTGACTTGGCCATTTCAAAACATTAACTTTGTTCTTCTATAAATCATTCTTTGGTAGAATAACAGGCGCTTAGGGTTACCATCTTGCTGCATGACCCATTTTCTCTTAAGAGTCAGGGTACAGACACATCTTGACATTTTCTATTAGAACTCACTAGTGTAATTCAGAATTTACTGTCCCAGTGATTTCAAGCCGTCCTGGTCCAGATGCAGCCAAACCATAACACTGTCAACACTATGTTTTAGAGATGTAACGGTGTGAAAATTTCATATCATGGTTATTGTGCCCAAAATGATCAGCTCTCACTATCCATTCATCCATCATCTTTTGTTTATCCTGGACAGCGTCGCAAGGGCAGCATCCTAAGCAGAGAAGCCCAGACTTCCCTCACCCTACCCTCCTCTGGGGGGTCCCCCAGGCGTTCCAAGGCCCACCGAGAGACATAGTCCCTCCAGCGTGTCCTGTGTCTACCCCAGGGCCTCATCCCAGTTGGAGCTAGTTTTGGCAACCAGGGATTGGACCACCCAGGCCCCTGTCTTTGGTTGCCACCCAAACCACACAGCACCAGACCCTTATGACCCTTCCTGCAGGTGGTGGGCCCACAGGAAGGCATAGACCAGGGGTGTATGCACATTTTCTTTCCAACCAGTCTCTTCAGCAGGTGATTTCACCGAATCCTTCCCACTGATTGCTCTTCAGTGAAAACACCTGCTTTAGCGAGTGGCTGGAAAGAAAACATGCAGTGTCTCGGCCCTTCGTGGCAATGATTGGACACCCCAGGCATAGATGAAGGGTCTCCTGAATCGCTCTTAGTCTGACCTGTCACGTAGGACCAATTTGCCTTGGGAGACCCTACCAGGGGCAAATAACCCCGACAACATCATCATCAGGATTATTCAGGCACACAAACCCCTTCACCACAATAAGGTAGCGATTCAAGGAGGGGGTTATCAGAACTATTGCGGAATTGTAGAAATGTGCTCAAAATGTTGAAAAACTGCTTGTACACATGGTGAAATAATTTTGCCAAATTTTACTTTGACACACACTGACAGCTTGACACAGGCTGCGGCACAGAAACACTACCAGTCCACAGTTTGGGGCCACCCCAAATTTTTTAATGTACATGTCAAACTGGCTATTTTTTCATGCAAAAAAAAAAAGAAGATATATGTGAGGAAGGGATATTTCAATACACAATTCAAATTGGCAAATAATTGTATATCACTCCAACCTTTTGGTATCAATGGAAAAACAGTTGATGACAAACACTGATTGTTCTGAGAAAAAAAAAAAGAAACTTCAGCTGAGCTATTTAAGTGTTTGTGAACTGCGTGGAGTGCAGTGCCAAGCACGTACCGTGACTCATTATTGCTTAGGATGCCCAGAATTTGTTCAGTGATTAAAGCAAGGTTCTGAATAATATTTTGATGAAGCCAAAGTTTGGGTTTATTTTGACAAAAGTTGGTGTTATCGTTGTTAAATGGGTATAATTAATAAATCTTATAAGTACATGTATAAATATTACATTTTCTTTGCATGAAAAAAATGGCCAAATAAATCAAAAATCTTGGGTGGCCCCAAACTTTTGACTGGTAGTACATCACATATATAACTTGTATATGTATAACTGATTTAGTGGCCGGTGTTTGATTTGTTTTTGGCACATACAGTACAGGCTTCTGCTGGATTTCTCCATTATGTAACGTGGTCGGGACCACCAGAGACACCCACGGTTTTGGAGATGCTTAGACCCAGCTGTCTTGACATCACAATTTGTTCCATGTCTAGGTTACTTGCATCCTTACGCTGCCCAGTATTTTGCTCGAAATACATCAACTTCAAGGACTAAATGTTCACTTGCAGCCTCACAGGTAACTGACATTACTGCTTCACCCGTCAGGTGTCATAATGTTACGGCTGATCGGTGTCTGCATAAAGATAGAAACCCCTAAGGGGTTCACAAACTTTCAAACATGACTGTATATTCACACACCTCATGACACATACTTATGCACACATTAAAAAAGTAAAAGACTTGTATGAGAAGGTAAGACACAAACAACTGTAAGATCAGCCAGATTCTATGTTTGTATCATAATCAGACTAAGTGTCGGCACCAAATCTACACGGCTCACTGAGTTTCAGAGTGACTCTCCACTTTAAATTACAATACACTGAAAAGCAATTCTAATTTTTGTACATTAATGACACAAATATCACTTACATGTTTCAGGTTTTGTTGAACTCACCTCTGAAGATGTCCTTTCGGAAGTAAAACATTCCCTCAAGGACCGCGTTACGTTTCTGTGCAACCTTCATATTTTCATCGACCTGTTGAAACAGGAGTTCGCATTAGACACTAGGTTCCACGGATGGTCCGGCCAAAAGTGTTCAAGATAAAAGTTTTTTCAATCGCAATAAATATCAAAATGGTCATTAGGCAAACGAGGTAAAGACACAAACGATGTGAAAATGCAAAAAAAAAACAAAAAAAACATGTGTTTAGAATTTTTTTCCACATTTTAATTTATTTCCATTTGTGTGTCACACATAAGCTAAAAAAAAAAAAAAAAAGACAATGGCAAAAAATGCAAAAAGACAAGAACAATAAATGATGTGAAAAGGAAAGTAATGATGTAAAAGTTGCAAATGCATAGATAAAATGGTTTTATGATTTGAAGTCAGTTTGATGTCGTGAAATCCGTGTACGCTGGCTCCCTCTTCATCCAAACAAAGTAGATTCAATCAACACACTCCACACCACACATTATACCAGTGGAACCTTGGACAACCACCGCTTCTGACAACCAAAAATTCGGATACCGAAGGGAAAGAAAAAAAAAAAAAAAAAAAAAAGGCAAAAAATTTGAACCACATAACAAAAAAAATTAATAATCACACAA